>SKCR01055093.1:0-65051 GCA_019454045.1 Zanthoxylum bungeanum | reverse complement strand
TTCTCTCATATCCTATTGAGAATAAAGACTGAAGTCTGCCACAAAATTTGTGAGAGCTTGAGACTTAATGGCGGTTCACAATTGGTAGGTGATTTCGTATTCCCCAGTTCAACAGCCCACTTGGTCAGCCTTCCGGAGAGCTCGGACATGTGAAGAATACTTCATAACAGGTAGGATGAGTATACTGTGAGAGGATGGCCCTGGAAGTAGGGGCGGAGCTTTCGAGCCGCCATCACCAGAGCAAGGACTAACTTCTCCATTTGAGTATACCGAGTCTCAGGGTCGATCATAGCTCTACTCACGTAGTAGACTGGATAATGTAGCCCTTCATATTCTCTTATCAAAATCGCGGTGACTGCTTGTGGTGAAACTCCAAGATAAAGATATAACCTCTCACCGTCGACTGGCTTGGTTATGAGAGGCGGTGTGGTCAGGTATTCTTTCAATCTGGTCAAAGCTTCTTCGCAGGACGGGGTCTACTCAAATTTCTTCGACTTTCCAAGGGAAAAGAAAAACAGGAAGCTCTTGTCAGTTGACTTGGAGATGAATCTATTAAGAGTCGCAATCCTCCCCGCAAGTCACATGACTTCTTTTGGGTTTGTTGGGGATGGAATGTTGAGTATGGATTTTATCTGTTCAAGATTGGCTTCTATTCCTCGTCAAGTGACCAAATACCCAAGGAATTTTCCCGAAGCAACATCGAAGGCACACTTAGTGGGGTTAAGCTTCATCTTATATTTCTTCATTACGTTGAATGCCTCCCCAAGATGTTGCAGATGCTGCTCAGTTTGTAGCGACTTCACTAACATATCATCAATGTAGACCTCCATCGAATTCCTAATCTGTTGGGAAATGTTTTTATTTACAAGTCATTGGTAGGTAGCACTCGCGTTTTTCAGCCCGAATGACATTACTTTATAGCAGTAGATCCCTATGTTGGTGACGAAGGCCGTTTTATCCTGATCACCCGGATGCATGAGGATTTGGTTGTAGCCTGAGTACGCATCCATGAAACTCATAGTTCGTGCCCTGCTGTCGCATCGACCAGTGAATCAATATGTGGGAGTGGAAATGAATCCTTTAGACAAGCCTTATTCAAGTCTGTGAAATCGATGCAGACTCGTCTCTTTATGTTCTTCTTTCACACGACCACGATGTTGGCAAGCTAGTCTGGGTACTGCACTTCTCTGACCACTCCATTCTCTAAAAGCTTCAGAACTTCTTCATCGATCACTCGATTCCTTTACGGGGCAAACTTCTTCCTCTTCTGTTTGACAGGTGGGTATGTTAGATCTACATGTAGCTCGTGAGTCATTAATTCTGGGTTTATCCCTGTCATATCTCCATGCGACCATGCGAAGCAATCATGGTACTTCTAGAGAAATTCCACCAGTTCGGCCCATAACTCAGGGTCAAGGTCGGCTCCAACTTGGATTTTGTGGTCCGAGTAGTGTGGGTGAATCTTAACCTCGTCGAGTTCCTCTACTTTCGGATCGTTTGTGTGGACTCGACAAGATCCTCCCTGTAATTGCTATGCTGAGTGGGATTTGGGCTTCAGAGTGGTCTGGTAACAGGCCCTGGAAGCAAGTTGGACCCCCCATTTTATTGGAAACTTCAACACATGATGGTATGTGGAGGAAACAACTCTCATCTCGTGGATCCACGGTCGTCCCATTATCAGATTGTAGGCTGAAGGGTAATCAAGGACTAGAAACATAATCATTTTATAGATCCTCCCTGCGTATACTGGGATGAAAATTTCACCCATAGTGAATTTCTGGTCTCCGCTGAAGCCTATCAAGGCCGTAGACCGACGGTTTATTTTCTCCAATCCTCATCCCATACCATTGAGTGCCGTCAAGAAGATAATGATGGCAGATGATCCAGTGTCGACTAACACTCACTTGATCATGAAGTTGGCCACTTGTAGGGATATAACCAAGGCGTCATGGTGGGGATTCACATGATTGGATATTTGGTCATCTGAGAACTCGATCATTAGCCCCGTCCAGTCTCCCGCTACAGTTTGCTCGTGGTTCGAGACGACAAAATTAATCATCCTAGTTTGTCACTTCGCTGCCGAATAGGAGACTCCACTTACTTTTGAACCTCCCGAGATGAAGTTGACGGTGCTGTTGATTGGAGGTGGAATTGGGGATCCTCTCTGGTCTTCTCTTTCTTCTCTCCGGGCCAATGTAGCCTTCCATTTCTCCGTTAACATGTCTTTCAGGTGTCCCATGTTCAGTAGTTCCAGAACTTCCAAACTTAGGGCTATGCAGTCGGCCGTCGTGTGCCTGTAATCTTTGTGGAATTCACACCATCTTCTGGTTTCTTTCTTTCCAGAGTCTTCCTTGGAGCGTGGAGGCCACTTCACTTCGTTCCCCATCTTCCTGAGGACTGAGACGAGTTCCCCTGGTGATATAGTGAAGTTGTAGTCTGGGAGTTTTGGCGCACCACTGGGGGTTCTTTCTCTTCTGTCGTAAGGGACTGGCCCATGATTAGAAGCCCTGTCATAGGGGCGAGAGTCCCGTGGATGATATGACTTCGGTCGGTCGTATGCTGGCCCCTCCAATTGTATTCCTTCGGTCATTTGGATTGGCCCGTTCTCTTCTCTCATAGAATGGAAGAGCTTTCCTTATTCGTATTCCTCTTATTCTCTTCCTATCTGATCTCCGTTCGGGCTCTCGTCAATGTCTGGTCCATGGTGTAACATCGATTTTTGTTAGCTTCTTGTAGAGGCCATTATCCGCCAACAAGACATTTCGAAATGCCTCTACCACAGTCGGCTGATGGAGATCTGGGATAGCTATTCTCTCTTTGTTAAAGCGTGAGATATAGCTTCGAAGAGACTTTCCCTTCCACTATTGTATCAAATTGAGGTCGTCTGTGGTTCTCTCGAACTTGCATGAGCTTTCGAAGTGCCCCATGAACTTGTCTGCCAATTCTTTGTAGGATCCAATCGATCGATATGGAAGATTTATAAACCAAGTAAGGGTTGGACCAGCCAACGTCTCTCTGAATCCTCTACACATCCCTGCCTCACTCTGATGTGGAGAAAGGCATGCGACAACATTTATATTTGTAATGGATTATGTGGTCATCGTGATCGGCTGTTCCATCGTATAATTTCATTTCATGAGGGCTAAACTTTCGTGGAAGTTCAACCGAGTCTATCCCATCGTTGAAGGGAGTGTCTGCCAGGGTTCCCGCTCTAATCTTCCTGTAAGCTAATCAGAATTGCCTCATTGAATTCCTCAATTTCCTTACGTATTGTCGAAGCCATTATTGTTTTGGTTGGATGGATTTACTGGCTACTTCCATGACTGTTTGGGCGATCGTCAAGAAGAGGACCTTCGGTTCCTTCAATGTTCAGTGTCTCTACAGAATTAGATGGGCGGCCAGGAGATGGGTGAGGATTCGTTGGCTTTACCAGACCACGAGTCGAGGAAAGATGCTCCAACTACCTTTGCAGGTCGCCGTTGGTATTCTTCATAGCTGAATTCTCTTCCTCCAGTACGCGAAGGCGTTTCAAGAGAATGGCCAGCTGGTTGCTATTGGAATTGTAGGTTCGTTGCCTGAAGCCATGTTGTCACTTGCTAGCTCGTCGTTGGCTGAATGTGAACTTTGTTAATTTTGAATCGCTAGGACCCCACGGTGGGCGCCAAATTATGGATGTTGGATCTCGACCGAGGTCCACAATCGAGATTTTGTAGAGTGAGGGGGGCACTGGTGATCCTGCAAAACAAAGAAGGTAGAGTGAGCGGGTGTAGGCACTGCATTTTTGCATGTAAGTCCCGATGATGAGCCTCGTATGGAGACACTACCTCTTTGATTGTGAAAGCAGCGGGAAACGGACGTCGGAATGGCAAAGTTAGAAATTAGCATTTGGTCGAATTTAACTCGCTTGTTTCGCTTCGGGTTCGCTTGTTGGACCTCTATTTTAAAACACATCTCAGAAATTAAATAATTAAAATACATGTCTAAATTAAATAAAACAAATTAAATTAAATAAATTAAATCACATTCATAAATTACATCACCTTCCTAAATTAAATTAAATCCATTTCCTAAAATACATAAATCACTTCCCCAAATTAAAAGATTTCCTTGTCACATACTAAATTAAAAGATATCCTCAATTAATACACAAATCCTATTCCTTCCCCAACAAGGTAAATCCCCTCCCTTAGCCTATAAAAAGAACCCTTAACCCACACATTCAACCCTGGCCGGCTGATCCTCACGAAAATATAAAGAAAATAGCCAACCCTCTCGCCACCTTGTTCCCCTTAACCACACATTACCACCTGCCTCTTCAAGCTAATCACACCTTCAACACGTAAGCCTACTTCATGCACCTGCCACCTAGCCACACTCACCAATTGCCTTCAACAGTCTACGCCACGCACTCACCCAACCTTCACGCACTAACCACTTCAACAAAACCACGCACATTCACTAAACAAACTACCAACTTCAAACGAACCAATAGCCGCAGCCTTCACGTCTGGCCATAACCTTCACTACCCCTGCTTCACACATTGCCCCTTATCACAGCTGCACGTTTCAATTCACTCAACACGGTTGCACGCCACAGTCCACACACAACGCACGTTTTAAAATTGCATTCGACCGATAAATAAAGCCAACCTTCACTCCATTCATCAGCCCACATAGCCTTAAAGCAAGCCAACCCTCTCCACATCACCTAGCACTCAACGTCTGGCAGCTCACTCAACCTCAAGCCTTACACACACGCCAAACTACCCATTGACCATGCCAAAACTGTCTCAAATTCACGAATATAACAGCCTCACTACAGCCCATTCAACTGCTGCATAACCCTTCACTGTACTGCCCCATTTTAACCATCTGAAACTACCCAGAGAAACTGTCCCAAAATAGTCCCTTAAACCCTTAAAAACATGACCAAAAATATAACAAAAACAGCAGCGAAACAGAGTGAAAACAATAGTCCGAACAGTGAAACAGTGAGGAAAAATGTTGGATTAGTGAACCAGAAAAGTTGCAGAGCAACAACCCTTCCAACGGTCGTGTAACGTGCTTTCGAGAGACGACAAAAGAGGTTAGACCGAGGGCACCCTTTGTTATATTTTATTTTGTTATCCCGGACACGGCATGCTCGTTTGGATATGGAATACGTCCAATCGGGTATGCAAAGTCCTACATTGAAAGTGACCAAGTCCTTTGGTCACATATTTATTATTCCGTGTTTTTTCATATTTTTAACCTTTTATTGTTTCATATTTAATTTACGTTTATTGTCCCTTTTATTTATTATCTTTCATTTATTTTGTTTATTTTAAAAATATTATTGCATGAAAGTCGTTTGAGGCATGATGTGATTGTTGGATGGGCGGAATGTGTGTCCCCTTTTGTGGTATATAGGATGAAACCTGGACATAAATTCTGTAGCCGAATTCGAATGGACGGTAGTGCGGTTTGTACTCTGGATACAACGCCACGTACCACTTAAGAGACACATATTTCGTTCCATCCAAACTTGTCTTTGAGCATGTTATAGTTTGTAGGTTATTTATTTATTATTTAAAGCATGATTTAATTTAGTTCGTTATTTATTTTCAAAACATAATTATGTTATTCTTTGTGCATGGTATTTTGTTTAGTTTATATCTTGTTTAAGTAGTTATTTGTATTTTTATTGAATGGTTCAATGTGCTCATTGTGTGGTATTGTGTTTGCCGTTCAAAGACTTACTTTCAAGCATGCAAACTTAGTCCATGAGTTATTTCGATGAATGCGTATTAGATCTAAGTTATCCTTAAGCATATATGTTGAGTAGATTCGATTAGTTTATGGCATGAATCATATCATCACAAGTGACATAAGTAAGGGATCATTCTGAACCCAACGGTTTGAGGTCTTCCCTTACGAGGGGTAAGTGCGGCCTTAAACTTTTGTCCCGGTTCACACCGGGTGGCGACTCTATTATTCTCCGGTTTAGTCCCCCGCGGGCTAATCCATTTGACAGTCAGTCACACACCTTAACTCGTTGGCATGTACCGTAAGGTATAAAAAAGGTGTGCTCACTTGGTCGCTTGAACCTTTGAGTGGGGAGACCTAGTTGTGGGCAACCCTTCGCCGACGACAGCCTTTGTCTACACTCCTATAAACCCACATGTGAACCATAGTTGTATGACCTATAGGAGCCACCCCTTTTATGCTTTTGATAATCACATGCATATTATATCTCATACATCTAATGCATCTCATGCTTACACGCATCATGTTAACCTCTGTGTCTTAAAAGCCATCATAGACATCCGTTGGGTTAGGAAGAAAAACGAATTGTCAAGAAGAGTTTAGCAAACGTGGATATCGGGAAAAAGAAAATCGAGAAACAGAAAACCTTACGGCAAGGATAGAAAGACCATTGGGGGGCCTAAAAAGAAAAAAAAAAGAAAAAAAAAGGAGAAAAAAAAGAAAAAAAGAAAAAGAAAAAAATTTGTTTGTTTTTAGTCCTTGATAGTTAGACATAAGTCCGATGATGAAATTGATTGCTTTAGAGTGAAACCTTAGAAATGATAAACCTTTGACGTGCTTTTATCTGATATTTTGAGTAATTGATCTATGTTAGACTCGTAAGCACTTGATTATGGTTCTTAGCAATGAAAACCTGAGTAGTTAGTAAAGTGATTAGTTGATGAAATTATAGGTCGGTGAATGACCGTTTGCTTAGATGTCTATCTTGATTTGCTTATGTTATGATGTGTGGTGTGGTTGAAAATAAAAGAAAAGTCTCTAAAGAAAAGAATTGAACCACCTATAACCGATAAGCATAAAGCTACGCTGCATGGGCGAGTATTAGGACCACCATGAGGAGAAATACTACCTTAAAGGGTAGGTGTGTTGGAAAAAAAAAAGAAAAAAAAAATGAAGAAAAGAAAAAATAAAGTCCAAAATGAAAAGAAAAAATGAGAGACAAAGGAAAAGAAAGATAAAACCATACACATTGAGCCCGAAAAAGCAATTGCAGAACATAATTGAGACATCTAGGTTGGTTTGACCCATCGATCCCGATTTTTGAAACAAAATCATTGAGTTGGCTTACTTAAGGATCAAGCTGTGAAAGAACCTTTGCACACATACACTTTGAGTCTGACTTAGATCATTTATTCAAAAACTCAGATTTAAGTTCCATTGAGTGTTTTGAATGTTCTCTAGTTTCATTACTGGGCATTCCTTGAGGACGATAATATGTATAACTATTGAGACTATTTCGTAGCATATAGTATGATGATATAGAAGGCCCCACCATGTGGTTCATCTTACCAAGTGCAAACAGTGGAGAGCAGAAAGCTATATCAAGACTGTGGGCGACCAATCTACCACCTCGCAAATAAGGGCATAACGGGAACTTAAGCCACGAGACAAAAGAAAACTGAGCAATCACCCGAAGAGAATCGACAGAAAGAAACTGTAAGCATGCCCAGGGGACGACCAAAGGCAGTTATAGGCAAATGACACCGAGGAGCACAAGGGAGACCTAACCTATCGGAATAGGAAACGCATTCATGCATACATGCATACACGTCATATACATGCAATCTTTGCCTTGTTTTTATTCACAAGTTTCAAAAAGGAAAAAGAGAAAGCGGTAAAAGGCCAGCCAATCAGAAACAGTAACAGTACAATGTCATCAGTTTCAGAAATGAATCAGTTTCAGTCTGAGGGTGAGGCCCACATCAGTATCAACTTGGGGGCGAGGCCACATCAGTATCAACTTGAGGGCGAGGCCCACATTATCAGTATCAGTTTGGGGGAGGCCCACATCAGTATCAGTTTGGGGGCGAGGCCCACATCGGTGTCAGTATGAGGGTGAGGCCTACATCAGTATCAGTCTGGGGGCGAGGCCCATATCAGTGTCAGTATGGGGACGAGGCCCATATCAGTATCAGTTTTGGGGCGAGGCCCACATCAGTGTTAGTATGGGGGCGAGGCCCACATCAGTTTCAGTTTGGGGTTGAGGCCCATATCAGTATTCGTTTGGAGATGAGTCCCGGGGTTGAGGCCCACATCAGTATCAGTTTGGGGCGAAGCCCACATCAGTTTGGGGTGAGGCCCACGTCAGTATCAGTTTTGGGGCAAGGCCCACATCAGTTTCAGTCTGGGGGCGAGGCCCACATCAGTATCAGTTTGGGGCGAGGCCCATATCAGTATCAACTCAGGGTCGAGGCCCACGTCGTCGGAATTTGGAATGAATCTCAGGGCCGAGGCCCACATCGTCAGAATTTGGAATGAATCCAGGGAATGAATCCTAGGGCCGAGGCCCACATCGTCGGAATTTGGAATGAATCCAGGGAATGAATCCGAGGGCCGAGGCCCACATCGTCAGAATTTGGAATGAATCCAGTGAATGAATCCCAGGGCCGAGGCCCACGTCGTCAGAATTTGGAATGAATCCCAGAGCCGAGGCCCACGTCGTCAGAATTTGGAATGAATCTCAGGGCCGAGGCCCACGTCGCCAAAATTTGGAATGAATTCAGGGAATGAATCCCCGGGCCGAGGCCCTCGTCTTCAGAATTTGGAATGAATCCCAGGGAATGAACAAGCCAGGAATGGCACTCCGAGAATGGAACACAGTTCGGGAATGAACAAGCCAAGAATGGCACTCCGAGAATGGAACACAGTTCGGGAATGAACAAAGCCGAGAATGGAACACAGTTCGAGAATGAACAAGCTGAGAATAGCACTCCGAGAATGGAGCACAGTTCGAGAATGAACAAGCCGAGAATGTCACTCCGATAATGGAACACAGTTCGGGAATGAACAAGCTGAGAATGGCACTACGAGAATGGAACACAGTTCGGGAATGAACAAGCCGGGAATGGCACTCCGAGAATGGAGTACAGTTAGGAAACAAAGCCCACAGTCAAAAAACCCAGGGAATAAAGCCCACATTCATTACAGCTTGGGAACAAAGCCCACAGTCCACACAGTTTGGGAACAAAGCCCACTCTCGGCACAGATCGGGAACAAAGCCCAGAGAATAAAGCCCACGTTCAGTATAATTCGGGAACAAAGCCCACTTTCCACATAGTTCGGGAACAAAGCCTAGGGAATAAAGCCCACATTCAATACAACTTGGGAACAAAGCCCATGGTCTACACAGTTCGGGAACAAAGCCCGCAATCAACATAATTCTGGATGAAACTGCGACACTCTAGGTACGGAGACGAAACTGCGACACCCTAGGTACAGAGTTAGCATTCAGACCACAGCGACACCCTAGGTACGGGGTTAAGCACGCCAGGTACGGCATGTGGACTATTGTGGACTACTGCGACACCCTAGGTATGGGGTTAGCATTCAGACATTTGTGGCTCTCTAGGTACGGAGACGTCACCGCGACAGCCTAGGTACATGGTTAACATTCAGACATTTGTGGCTCTCTAGGTACGGAGACGTCACCACGACACCCTAGGTACGGGGTTAGCATTCAGACATTTGTGGCTCTCTAGGTACGGAGACATCACCGCGACACCCTAAGTACGGGGTTAGCATTCAGATATTTGTGGCTCTCTAGGTACGGAGACGTCACCGCGACACCCTATGTACGGGGTTAGCACGCCAAGTACGGCACAACCAACATCATCACTGCGGCACTCTAGGTACGGAGACGCAACCGCGACGCCCTAGGTACGGGGTTTAACGCTATCAACTCAACACAGTAGACAGACCATGTGGCAGCTGGCGAGCCAAGTAAGTGAAAATGCATTGCACGTACTTTGATAGGATTGTCATTGTCACACACTGCACAAGTCCCATCAAAGTGGGGGTGACTGTAGGCACTGCATTTTTGCATGTTAGTCCCGATGATGAGTCTCGTATGGAGACACTACCTCTTTGATTGTGAAAGTCGCGGGAAACGGACGTCGGAAGGGCAAAGTTGGAAATTAGCATTTGGTCGGATTTAACTCGCTTGTTTCGCTTCGGGTTCGCTTGTTGGACCTCTATTTTAAAACACATCTCACAAATTAAATAATTAAAATACATGTCACAAATTAAATTAAACTTAAATTAAATCACATTCACAAATTACATCACCTTCCTAAATTAAATTAAATCCATTTCCTAAAATACATAAATCACTTCCCCAAATTAAAAGATTTCCTTATCACATACTAAATTAAAAGATATCCCCAATTACTACACAAATCATATTTCTTCCCCAACAAGGTAAATCCCCTCCTTTAGCCTATAAAAAGAACCCTTAACCCACATATTCGACCCTGGCCGGCTGATCCTCACGAAAATACAAAGAAAATAGCCAACCCTCTCGCCACCTTGTTCCTCTTAACCACACGTTACCACCTGCCTCTTCAAGCTAATCACACCTTCAACACGTAAGCCTTCTTCATGAACCTGCCACCTAGCCGCACTCACCAATTGCCTTCAACAGCCCACGCCACGCTCTCACCCAACCTTCACGCACTAACCACTTCAACAAAACCACGCACATTCACTAAACAAACTGCCAACTTCAAACGAACTAATAGCCGCAGCCTTCACGTCTGGCCATAAACTTCACCACCCCTGCTTCACACGTTGCCCTTTATCACAGCTGCACGTTTCAATTCACTCAACACGGTCGCCACAGACCACACAGCGCATGTTTTAAAATTGCATTTGATCGATAAATAAAGCCAACCTTCACCCCATTCATCAGCCCACATAGCCTTAAAGCAAGCCAACCCTCTCCACGTCACCTAGCACTCAACGCTTGGTAGCTCACTCAACGTCAAGCCTTACACACACACCAAACTGCCCATTGACCACGCCAAAACTATCTCAAATTCACGCATATAACAGCCTCAATACAGCCCCTTCAACTACCGCATAACCCTTCACTGTACTGCCCCATTTTAACCATCTGAAACTACCCAGAAACCGTCCCAAAACAGCCCCTTAAACCCTTAAAACAGTGACCAAAAATATAACAAAAACAGTAACGAAACGGAGTGAAAATAGTAGTCCGAACAGCAAAAGCAACAACCCTTCCGACGGTCGTGTAACGTGCTTTCGAGAGACGACAAAAGAGGTTAGACCTGAGGGCACCCTTTGTTATATTTTATTTTGTTATCCCGGATACGGCATGCTCGTTTGGATATGGAATACGTCTAATCAGGTATGCAAAGTCCTACATTTAAAGCGGCCAAGTCTCTTGGTCACATATTTATTATTTCGTGTTTGTTTCGTATTTTTTACCTTTTATTGTTTCGTATTTAATTTACGTTTATTGTCCCTTTTATTTATTATCTTTCATTTATTTTGTTTATTTTAAAAATATTATTGCATGAGAGTCGTTTGAGGCATGATGTGATTGTTGGATGGGCGGGATGTGTGTCCCCTTTTGTGGTATATAGGATGGAAACCCGGACGTAAATTCTGTAGCCGGATCCGAATGGACGGTAGTGCGGTTTGTACTCAAGATACAACGCCACGTACCACTTAAGAGGCACATATTTCGTTCCATCCAAACTTATCTTTAAGCATGTTATAGTTTGTAGGTTATTTATTTATTATTTAAAGCATGATTTAATTTAGTTCGTTATTTATTTTCAAAACATAATTATGTTATTCTTTGTGCATGGTATTTTTTTTAGTTTATATCTATGTTTAAGTAGTTATTTGTTATTTTGATTGAATGGTTCAATGTGCTCATTGTGTGGTATTGTGTTTGTCGTTCAAAGACTTACTTTCAAGCATGCAAACTTAGACAGGAGTTATTTCGATGAATGCGTATTAGATCTAAGTTATCCTTAAGCATATATGTTGAGTAGATTCGGTTAGTTTATTGCATGAATCATATCATCACAAGTGACATAAGTAAGGGATCATTCCGAACCCAACGGTTTGAGGTCTTCCCTTGCGAGGGGTGAGTGCAGCCTTAAACTTTTATCCCGGTTCACACCGGGTGGCGACTCCATTATTCTCTGGTTTAGTCCCCCGCGGGCTACTCCGAACTCCCACTAGGCCGTACGTCTAATCAGGTATGCAAAGTCCTACATTTAAAGCGGCCAAGTCTCTTGGTCACATATTTATTATTTCGTGTTTGTTTCGTATTTTTTACCTTTTATTGTTTCGTATTTAATTTACGTTTATTGTCCCTTTTATTTATTATCTTTCATTTATTTTGTTTATTTTAAAAATATTATTGCATGAGAGTCGTTTGAGGCATGATGTGATTGTTGGATGGGCGGGATGTGTGTCCCCTTTTGTGGTATATAGGATGGAAACCCGGACGTAAATTCTGTAGCCGGATCCGAATGGACGGTAGTGCGGTTTGTACTCAAGATACAACGCCACGTACCACTTAAGAGGCACATATTTCGTTCCATCCAAACTTATCTTTAAGCATGTTATAGTTTGTAGGTTATTTATTTATTATTTAAAGCATGATTTAATTTAGTTCGTTATTTATTTTCAAAACATAATTATGTTATTCTTTGTGCATGGTATTTTTTTTAGTTTATATCTATGTTTAAGTAGTTATTTGTTATTTTGATTGAATGGTTCAATGTGCTCATTGTGTGGTATTGTGTTTGTCGTTCAAAGACTTACTTTCAAGCATGCAAACTTAGACAGGAGTTATTTCGATGAATGCGTATTAGATCTAAGTTATCCTTAAGCATATATGTTGAGTAGATTCGGTTAGTTTATTGCATGAATCATATCATCACAAGTGACATAAGTAAGGGATCATTCCGAACCCAACGGTTTGAGGTCTTCCCTTGCGAGGGGTGAGTGCAGCCTTAAACTTTTATCCCGGTTCACACCGGGTGGCGACTCCATTATTCTCTGGTTTAGTCCCCCGCGGGCTACTCCGAACTCCCACTAGGCCGCGAGCCTAGAACAGCATGCGTCGCCCAAGTTATGTGTCCTACAACGGGGAGGGTCTACCTACCGGTGTGGTGGATACCGTATGCACTCCGACGCCCAAGTCAGTGATGAAAATATGGAAGTAGTAGGTCAAGGTCAGATGTTACCTTGGTCTCCGTAGGCTGCCGTGAGGGCGGTGAGTAGGAGGTGACGAGAGCAAAAGGTGAGTGTATTCTTAGGTAATGAGTAGAAGGGCTCTAAGTTCCATGTCCTACTTCAGGGAGCCTCGTCTCCTCTATATACATGATCCTGTAACGCATGTCTTTATTGTCTCTTGATTGCCCGTTCGTTGGGTCATGGTAACGGTCAGCTTCATGAGGGGTATTTACTTCATCTGCTCGTTGTAGGCTGGACCGGCTGGTTTATGATTATGATTCTGGGCGTTACGTGGACTGGATGGTCTCTCGGTCATGGGAGCTGGTGTTCATTGGGCCTGGGCCTGCATTGTGTTCTTGGGTTTGGTTAGGGGGTTTCGGGGGTGCATTTAGTAGTGGACCTGGAGCAAAAGGTCGAAATTGCCCTCAGACCAAATTTGGCCCGTACAGTAACTGTGTCACTATTGTATATTTTCATATTTTTTTTTCTAATTTATCTATTATTAAACATCAGTTAGTTTCAATTTAAATTAAATTAGATCAAATATATATAAAAAAAGATTAGAGGTGCTACCATTAAATGAATGATGTTATGAAAAAATAATTGTTTGTACACAAAGCAAACCCCAACAAGATTGGCACTAGGCATGGCAATAATATACGTATCCGGAATTAAAAAATCTGGACTCGGGTCTTAAAAAATTTCACCCTGGTGAATCCGGATCCGGGTTCGCACGGGTCCGGCCCGGATAGACCCGGGTCCCAAAAAAATAAATTAAAATATAATGAAAAATATAAAATAATATATATATATATATACACACACACACACAAAAATATAATATAATATAATTAAAGAATATAAAAGAATTGAAATAAAACTAATAAAATTGACAAAATCCAAATATAAATATAAAATAATACAATTAAAAAAATTAAAAAAAAG
This sequence comes from Zanthoxylum bungeanum, assembly GCA_019454045.1. Lineage (NCBI taxonomy): Eukaryota > Viridiplantae > Streptophyta > Magnoliopsida > Sapindales > Rutaceae > Zanthoxylum > Zanthoxylum bungeanum. Next base: position 51,086 of record SKCR01055093.1, on the reverse strand, counting down.
TAACCCGAGTATCCGGATCCGAACCGGGTAGACCCGGGTCCGGACCCGAATATATTTACCTGGATTCGAAACCGAACCGGAGATAACCAAATTGCTTCCGGATTCAGATTTTGTCATCCCTAATTGGCACCCAATATGCCAATTCGGCCAACCTAATGCGTTAGTTCAATTTTAGACGTGTCGATATTAAAGATTCAGGTTTTTCAAGTGGAAAATTATCAACTGGATCAACTAGTGAGTTGGGTTCCCAATTTTTTATTTCTTAAGTATAAAATGATTTTTGTTCCCGATTTTTTTTTTATGTAAAATATGACATGTTATGCCTTGTCTTGAATGTATTTGTACATAGGAGAATAATATGTTTTGTCTTACGACATTATCAAGTGAACTTTTACAAATTTTGTTCCATATTTTAGGATTTCTTCTAATTAAACCTTAAAATCCCCTATGTGTATGGCTTAAATAACCCAATATGAGGGTGAATTGATAATTATAAATTATAAGGTTCGATTATTCAAATTCAACTTAACACTCCCAAATTCAATTTCAACACTTCAATCATCTAATACCATACACAAACAATGTTAATAATATGATATTTAATAGCGTTAGCAGTTTATACAAATTAATTAAACTATCTCAAATATCAAATTTCAATTTAAGCATATATCCTAAATTTCAAAATGTGAACAAGTGTTGTTGACGGGTGATTTTCGTCTCAGGGACAATATCGGGATAGTTCTCCCGGGATAATCCTCTTTCAACTGTGAATTTGTTTGGTTATAAAGAAACCAAAGGCAAATTTAGTAAAAGGGGAGAAAAACACACAAGTTGGTAAGAGAGTTTTAACATGGTTCAGCGGAGTGAATCCTGCCTACGTCCACGAGCACAAAACGGTGGAGGCTTTTTTTATTGCCTGAACAAACTCGGCCGACCTGTTTTGAGTGAGGTTCGAATGAAGCCGAGCAGTTTAAAGATTTTTACAAGTATTGCTTATTCACTTTTGTTACAAGTTTTTGCTATCTATCTTACAAATGAATCGAATTTTCCTTCATATACTCAAGAATTACAACACTACTCTCCATACTTTATGACATTTTCCGGGCAGTCTTCGACTGATTGACGGGCTCTCTGCCCCAAGATTGTCGTCACCGAAAGCAGGCATGCCACCTGACGGCCTATCACATCACTCTGTTTTCTCCATTGTCTCACGCAACAATAATGGTACCAGTCTGTAAAGTGCTTTAAATAATAGCACGTTTTGGAGGGAAAAGATCTAGCAACTCTGATCTTGTGTCGGTCTTCAAGAGATCGGTCAAGTGGTCTTCCGAGCTTCTCAAACTATTTCTGCCCTGACCCGAAATATCCGAGCTCATCTGTTGGTTCCAGGGGATAAGGCCAAATCAAATCGAGCTTCCGGTCAAACGTGGTCCGCCTCGGCTCTGTCGTAGTCGGTCCCTAAAACATGCACCAAGTTACATCTTTTGGTCAGTCACGCCCAAGAAACTTGACTCAAGCCCTATGTTGGGCTGAATAACAACTACTATCTTCTACTCCTGGTCCTGGTCCTCTGGATGAGGAGAATTTACTTCACTGCACTTGCCGAACTGTTCAGAAAACTTAGCTGTAAAAATCCCCATCAACATCTGTCCCTTAGTTTTTAGTTCCAACGAGTGTACGAGTTGGTGCCGGGAACTAAAAATGTCTGAAGTGAGCCGAATAATTAACTAATTGCCAGACTTGAAAACAAACAGAGAACTCCCCCAAAGCTCGACCAAACCATCATCGGTTATCTTCATGTGTTCGGTCGGAGAATGCTGATGCTTTTTCCAACTGTCCTCCCAATTGAGTCAAATTCCTCTTTTACCCTTATGATAGCCACCCCTCAAGAACCGCAGGCCATCATATCTCCATAAATGCCCATCAAATCAACTTTAGGGTTTTACCCGATCGTGCCACTTGTCAAAAACTTATGGTCTTCCCGCCAAAAACTCAAATCAATCGGCTGTTCCCGAGGTAGTAGAAGGTCTTTCAATCTCAGTCGTTCATCCCAACCAGATCAGAGGGAGCCCAAAAAAGACATGCGACACACATTCGAAGACTCTCCCGATCCGACAGCCAAAACTGCACCGTGCTAACTATAAGAATGCAAACCATCACTCCTTTCTTTTTTTTACGAAATCCACAACTCTCAAGCCACATAAGCTATCTTTCTTGTGAGACCAGCAGACTTCCAACCGTCCAGACCAACTACCAGCTCTTCTTCTCAAACCAAGTAAGTTGTCGGACTTTCTGCTTGTTGTTGTCTGTTCTTTTTATTTATTTGGCATGCGCACCTCCTCATTCTGGGTTGTGAATCTTGTTTCAGATTTGGTGTTGGATGTGTGGTATATGTGTTCTCTGATCGAAGGATGGGTAATGAGGTATGATGCATGTGTTTCAAATTTCTGGTTTTTCATGTTTGGTTGTATGTGTTTAGGGAGAGACTTGTTGTTTGTGGTTATTGTTAGGGCATTTAGAGACTGTATACCTAGGTTCCCGGTAGTTAGAATAGCTCTCAAACTTATGATACCTTAAACTGACCATTGACATTCTTATACTTCATGGCGACTGTTAGATATGTCTGACGATGAATCCTCTTCGACCAAACCCATAGAAACTCAACCTCCTCATGCTGAAGGACCTTCCTCGAGCTCGGAGACACCTAATGTAGAGGATTTAGATACTACTCCTACCCTCTCTGAAATAAAAAATGAAACCTAACACCATATAATCCCCCGGAAAGACCCTGAGCTAGGAGAACTGGGCAGTTCGGCCTTGGACATGAACCGACACTCCACCATCACTGAAGAAGCCTTGTGCATGCTTTTTCAGCAGTACGAAATCCTAATCGACATAGCTCTTGAGGTCTCTGGCTCGTGTGATCGTGCAAGCCAACCTGACGATGACTCGGTCGCTATTCTCCCCTCATTCTTTGAGTGCGGTCTTCGGCTTCCCATTCAACCATACTTCATGGGGATGCTGGCCAGGATGGAAATTGCACTCTGCCAAGTGAATTTGAACAGCTGGAGAATTCTTACCGGCCTGCATGTGATCTGGCACCGGACAGGACTCGGGGAGCCGACTATCGAGGAGTTAAAGAGGTTATACCAGCTGAAGGCCAACCCAAAATCCCATCACGGTTGGTACTACCTTTCCTCATATGTCGACCTCCCTGCGTTCATCAAAGATCTTCCCCAAACCAATAAAAATTTCAAAGACCCCCGGTTCTGGGCCACAGGTGACTAGGGACGGACCTGGTCAATGTGCCTAGAGATGACATAAGTCCTCGATATCTTCAGAGCAGGAGGTTAGGAATCAGTTTCTTAGCTTCTTTTTCTCAACTTTCATGTTAACATGCTAACTCTTTAACCTTTCTCAACCTGCTGGAGGGATCCTCCAAAAGTTACCCATGTGGTCCGTTCTAGGATCAAGGTGGCCCGAAACTTCGCCAGCCACTGGAAGAGGGTAGTTAATGACTCGCCCTTCTTGGAGTCATGCCTCATTTAGGGTGCACCTCCACAGGTCCCGAGGTGGCAGGGTATGTTCTTACTGACCTTCTAACTGTGCTGTTTGTATGATTAACCCAAAAACGAGTGAAGTGATTGGAAGACTGATATGACCAAGTCTCTTGCCTTTGCTATTTTTCAGGAAAGTCGAGGCGCCTAAAATATCTTGACCAGTAGGTGCAGCAAATGAGACTATTTTGGTCGAAGCTGGGTCTTCTCAGAAACGGCCAATAGTTTTCGAGGCCAAAAGGAAAACCAAAGAGGTGGCCCGGCCATCTGCTCAGATCTCAATTTCCTCATCCGTGGTACCCCCAACAGTTATAACCCGACCTTCTAGCCCTCTAAGGCCTGCCAGCAAACGGAGATGGACGATTAGGCCGGGAGAGGTCCAGCCAGTGGAAGAGGAAAAAGAGGAACAGCCTCTGGTCAGGAGGAAGGCTGCTCGCTGAGAGAGAAAAACTATAGAGGCCTACTCCAAGAAAGGAAAGGGCATCGCGGTGTAGAAATGAGGACTCTGACAGGCCGATTAGTTATGGTGCCTGCTCCGGGAGGGACTGGTTCAGCTGCAGCCAACGAATGTAACCCATCCACAACGATACATTCTATTCTGCAACTTAGCCCTAATGAGTGATCGTTGGCTACCCCTCTTACATTTCATTCTACAACTCATTAAAAAAAAATCTGCTGCCAACGTTCATTCCTAAGAACCCTTTTCTTCTCCCGTTCTAACCAACTTATTCCCATTCATTTCCCATTTCATCCATTATTCTGTTGAACTCTCCAACAACCCACAGCTTCCACCTTCTACCATTGTCTTACTATGCAAGTTGCTTTTTGTTTTTTCCCCACGGACGGCGCCAACTGTTGACGGGTGATTTTCGTCTATGGGAAATATTGGGATAGTGCTCCCGGGACAATCCTCATTCAACTGTGAATTTATTTGGTTATGAGGAAACCAAAGGCAAATTTAGTAAAAGGCGAGAAAAACACACAAGTATATGGTTCGGTGGAGTGAATCATGCCTATGTCCACGTGCACAAAACGGTGGGGTTTTTTTATTACCTGAACTAACTCGGCCGACCTGTTCTGAGTGAAGTCCGAATGAGGCCGAGAACTTTAAAGAGTTTTACAAGTAGTGCTTATTCACTTTTGTTACAGGTTTTTGCTATCTATCTTACAAATGAATCTAACTTTCCTTAATATACTCAGGAATTACAACACTGTTCCCCCTACTTTATGACATTTCCCGCTCGATCTTCGACTGATTGATGGGCTCTCTGCCACAAGACTATCGTCGCCGAAAGCAGGCCTGCTGTCTGACGGCCTGTCACATCACTCTATTTTCTCCACTGTCGCACGCAATAATAATGGTGCCAGTCTGTAAAGTGCTTCAAATAATAGCACGTTTTGGAGGGAAAAGATCTAGCATCTCTGATCTTGTATCGGTCTTCAAAAGATCGGTCAAGTGGTCTTCTGAGCTTCTCACACTATTTCTGCCCTGACCTGAAATGTCCGAGCTCATCCACTGGTTCAAGGGGATAAAGCCAAATCAAATCGAGCTTCTGGTCAAACGTGGTCGGTCTCGGCTCTGTCGTAGTCGGTCCCTAAAACATGCACCAAGTTACAACCTATGGTCGGTCACGCCCAAGAAACCTGACCAGATCCATATGTTGGGCTGAAGAACAAATACTATCTTCTGCCCCTGGTCCTCTGGATGAGAAGAATTTTCTTCTCTGCCCTTGCCGAACTGTTCAGCAAACTTAGCCACAGAAATCCACATCAACAAGTGTAAATTAAAGAGATAAGAGTTAGAGAGAGTAAATGCATAATTTTTATATCGTTTGGCAAGCCCGTCTAAGTCCACGTCTCTAAGCTATTATGAGTTAGATGATTTACTATGCACCTAACTTCGCGGATGCTAATGAAACTCTCATACACTTCTTCTTTATTAAGTTCAAAGATGACTCAATATAACTTTCAGTTGTGAATCAAACCTTTACAATTATTCTTTACGGGATTGAAGATGACTCGAGTGTTTATTACAAATCAAATGAAGAATAAAAACTCCAACAATTAAATAAGCTCCTAAATGAGCAAATGATACAATTTTAAGTACTTGTATGAGCTTGATTAAGGATAAACAAGTTTAGAGCACTGAAATATGAACAAGTTAGAAATATTTGATCGATTTAAAATAATTCAAAATAATTTAATTTATAGTTGGCCTTGAAAATTAACCGTTATAATTGTTTCCGTCATATTCTGAATGTCTCATGTCGCATGGACGGACGTCCGATCTTAGTTACCTATAGAATGTAAAATTTCAAATCCTCACAAATAGGACGCTTGAACTTGTGACTTAGGATGACCGAAGTTACTAGAAAATTTAAAACCTTATATTTTAGTCCCTATTTCAAAACCAAAAGATGTATTAACTTATTAGATATAATTGTTTTCAAATCAAACAATGATTTTCATCAATATAAAAAGTATTTTTAAAGTTTAAAAAACTTAAAAATATATATATATATTTTTTTAAAATATCAAAATCAACTTTTAAGTCTTGACAAAAATATGCAATTTTATAAGTAATGCACATGAAATTACATTTGAACTCTTAGGTGTTTATCATTATTTTCTGAAAACCCCGCAGTCAAATCACCCGACCCGGGCTTAAGAGGAGCATGTAAAACGCTTAGTTGCCCCAGGCTCTTACAAGCAATGCATCTCTTGATCTCGAACCCAGAACTTGCCAACCAAATCATAATTTTTTTTATCATCAAGCAATACCAATTGAGGACTTATCATGCATAATCCTACTAAAAAAATATTAAAAAACTAAAAAGAAATATACCATAAACTAGTTTTCTTTAATCTTGAATGTTGATGAACTCCTATTGTAGGAACATGGCCACAGAGGTGTGCGACGTTGTCCAGGCTCGCGGCCCGGTCGGGAGTACGGAGTAGCTCGCCGGGGACTAAACAGGAGAATAAATAGAGTCGCCACCCAGTGTGAACTGGGAAATGATTTAAGGCCGCACTCATCCCTCGCAAGGGAAGACCTCAAACCGTTGGGTTCGGAATGGTCCCTTACTTATGCCAATTGTAATGAAAGGATTTATGTGTTAGTATAGCTGAGCCTTATGCAACACATACAAGATAATATAATCAACGCACAAGTTTGCACATCCATAAACGTAAATAAAAATGAAGGCAAATGCTTAATTCCATAAACGTATTGAATCAATGAAGCGCAATAGTGTAATTAATACTAACTGTAAAAGCGGATTGTTAAGTACATAATGCAAAAGAACTAACTAAATAGACAAGCATGCATGGAAGTAAACATGAAGTGATGCGTTAGAATGAATAGAGATAACTAATAGGATGAACACGAAGCGGTACATAACAAAAAAATATGAATAACAATATCAACAGAAGAAGAGCGTGACCAAGAGCTTTGGCCAACATCCATACGGGATCTTGTATATTCGGCGTGACAAAACACTGTGGTAAAGGTAGCCTTTAGGCATTTCCCTCGAATGGAGAACCTTTAATCCAACATAATTTTCCCTTGCGCACCAAATGACAATGCAAAAGTAAATAGACGGAATAACATACAGAAAGTAAATGACAGAATAGTAAAAGAGATGCGACCAAGGCCGACATCTATATGGGACCTCGTATGTCTAACTGAATGTATTTCATATTCAATCAAGTATACTTCATCCAGCACGGTAAAAAATCGTGGTAAAGGTAGCCTTTAGGTATTTCCCTCGAATAGAGGACCTTTAACTCAACGTGATTAACCCATGCGCACGAGATAGCAATGCGTAAATAAATAAATCAATGACAAGCGAAAAGTAAATAACATAATAATAAAATATATGCGACCAAGGCCGACATCCGACGCGGTGAAATATCGTGGTAAAGGTAGCCTTTAGGTATTTCCCTCGAATAGATGACCTTTAATCCATCATGATTAGCCCATGTGCACGAGATAACCATGCATGAATAAACAAAGCAATAATACGCAAAAAGTAAATAACATAATAATAAAATAGATGCGACCAAGGACAACATCTATATGAGACCTCGTATGCCCGATTGAACGTATTTCACATTCAACCAAGTATACTTCGTCCGGCGCGATAAAACATTATGGTAAAGGTAGCCTTTAGGCATTTCCCTCAAATGGAGGACCTTTAATCCAACGTAGTTAACCTATGCGCACTAGATTGACAATGCATAAATAAATAAAGTGATAACATAGGAAGAGTAAATAACGGAATAATAAAAGAGATGCGACCAAGACCAACATCTATATGGGAGGGTATGCCCGATTGAATGTATTTCACATTCAATCAAGTATACTTCATCCGGCGAGGCAAAACATTGTGGTAAAGGTAGCCTTTAGGCATTTCCCTCAAATATCGGACCTTTAATCCAACGTAGTTAGCCCATGCGCACTAGATTTACAATGCATAAATAAATAAAGTAATAACACATAGAAAATAAGTAACGGAACAAATGAACAAAAATAATGAATGAACATAAAATCAAATGACAAAATGAAACACGAGTTTGAAAGTTTCTCAAACAGTACGTGGAGTTGTATCCTAAGTACATACCGCACTACCATCCATTCGGATTCGGCTCTGGAATTTATGTCTGGGTTTCCATCTGATATACCACAAGAGCACGCGATCATTAACCCAATACAAATAAAAATAATAAACGTGAACTATAGAGATGCATGCGAGGAAATAACAATAGATAATTGAAAAGATGAATAAAAAATAGTAAAGGGCACCCTCAGGTATTACCTTCTAAGGTTCTTATCGGAAGTGCGTTGCGTCGTCGCCGTAAGGGTTAAGGCTCCGTAACTTTTCTGGTTCACTGGTTTAATATCTTTCTTCGCTGTTTTACTGTTTTGAGCCGTCGATTTCTCTGGTTTTACTAATGTTTTTCAAGCTTTTTTTGGACTGGTTTTGGGTGGTTTTTAGGACTGTTTTGGTGGCTATCACTATCGGCTAAGGGCAATATATATGTGTTTGCTTCTGGTTGTGGGGGTCTTTGTGCGTTTATTATTTTCGGTCTCAGAGTGTGTGTGTTTAGGTTTGTGAGTGGCAGTTTGTGATCGGTGGAGGGGTGATGCTTGTGGTTACGTTATTTTGGTCGGTTTGTGGGCAGTGAAGTGGCGTGAGTGTGTGCTGGAAAGTGTGTTGGCAGTGCGTGTGTGTTTGCCGAGTCGGTGGAGGGCTGCTAGGTTTGTGTGCGTGAGTGAGTGATCTGCGAAGAGAGAGGATGTGTGTTGTGAAAGTCGGTTGAGAGAATAGCCGAGTGTAGTGAGAAGATATAGATAAGAGTAAAGAGTGGCAAAAAGCCTGAGGCCCGGCCCGGCCCGGAGGGCTTTGGCCCGGCCCAAGGTGAAAAAAACTCGGGCCGGGTTTCAAAATGGGGGCCCGACTCGGGTCCGGGCCTGGGCCGGGCTCAACCCAAAAAGCCCGGGCTTAAAATAAATAAATAAATATTTTTAATTATAAAATATATATATTTATATAATAAATTTCTTATATTTATAATTTTTTATAATAAAAAATCGGGTCCGGGCTTAAAATAAATAAATAAATATTTTTATTTATAAAATATATATATTTATATAATAAATTTTTTATTTTTATAATTTTTATAATAAAGAAATCGGGCCAGAGCCCGAGCCCGATCAGGCCGGGCAGGGCACCAAATTTTTTTTGCCGGGCTCGGGCCGGACTTATCAAAGCCCGGCCCGTTGCCACCCTTAGATGAGAGTGGTCGAGAGTCAGGGTTTTTTGTGTTTCTTATTTTTTTACCATGAACGTGGAAAAGAGAGAAGAGACTAAAGTGAGAAATGGGGGCTTTATCGTTGTGTTTTTTGTTTGATTGATTTGTAGAGTGAGGCGAGAGAGAGAGAGAGAGGTATAGGTGGGAGAGAGAGATATATAGGGAAGGATTAGGTTTTTTTATGTTTGTGTCGTGGATAAGAATGAAGGGGAGAGACGTGGAGCTAGGGTTTAGATTTTTGTGTGTTTGCCGTGGATGAGAATGAAATGAGAGACCAAATGGAGAGATGAGGGCTGTATCGTTTGTGTCTTTTTTATAGTGGTGCATGTTAGGGTTTTGGATGTGCTAGAGTTTCTAAAATGAAATAAATAAAACAAATATGGGGTATATTTAATTAATTTATTTAAGGAAAGAAATTTGTGTAATTTTGGTAGGGGAATATCTTTAATTGGAAGGTGATTTATTTATATTTTGGCATGTGTTAAATGTGTTTTAAGTATTTTGGATGGGATTTGGTAGGCCTTGGGCGTGTGGTCTGGTGTTGGTTGCAGGGATTTTGGGTCGAGACTAACATTTAAAACAGAGATCCATCGAGCGAATCCGAGATCAGACAAACAAATTAAATCTGAGGATGTACTTATTTTTGAATTTTCCCTTCCGAAGTCAGTTTCCCGCAACGTCCGCAACTTATCGGGTAGTGCCTCCACACGAGGCTCATCATCGGGCTTATTTTTGAATTTTAAGATTACTAACTTCAGACTTAAATCCTCTGGTGTATGACACTCATATACTAAGTATGAGGTACATAAGTAATCTACGGTATTTACGGGATATAATATGTGAAAGTTAAACAAATAATTTTTGATAAATGAATAATGCATCTTATTATTTCAAAACACATGAAATCGTTTACATCACATGTAGCTCTAGGGCATACATCCCAACATAGAATCCATCTCAGATTTCATGGCTTTCTATCATTTTTCCAGAATCGATACTAATATCGCCTGTTTATACGTAGTTATATCTATTTCCTCCAGGAGGAGAACATCAAGACTCACATCAGATGTTAAAAATAATATCTCATGAGGCTTTTATATTCTATTCGAGTTACGTAGAACCTGTGTTGAATATCCTTCACCTAGTTGGATCTCTGGTTCCATATCAGGTTCCTTAATGTTGGGGTTAAACTCATCAAGTTCAATCTCTCTATAATTCCTACTTATTCTCAAAAATTCATTTTCAAGAAAAGTAACAAGGAAAATAATAAATACATTTCGTTGCTCGGAATCATAGAATTGATATCCCATGGACTTATCAAGATATACAATGAACCTATATTTATACCTCTGGGTGCTAGTTTATCCCGCTGTGTAACTCTAACGTATGCAGGACAACCCCAAATCTTTAAATACCTAAGACTTGGTTTTCTACCGAACCTATCTGATAGAGGTTATAGAAACAGATTTCGATGGAACCCTATTAAATATGTAGGCAACAGTAAGTAAAACATAACCTCAAAGGTAATAAGGAAGATCTGTATTGCTCATCGTTGATCACACTATATCTAATAAAGTACGATTTCTAATTGTGTTGAAGTGTTCCCGGTGGGCTATATTTGGTGAGAATTACATTCTCCCTTAAATAATTTTTGAATTCTTCACTCATATATTCACCGCCTCGATCTGACCGAAGGTATTTGATGAATTTACTGGTTTATTTTTATACTTTATTTCGAAATATTTTGAAATTGTCAAATATTTCCGACTTATGTTTCAACAGATAGACATATCTATATCTAGACTTGTCATTTATGAAAGTAAAAAAATATGTTGAACCATAATGAGCTGCATGATTTAATGGACCACACACATCGCTGTGTATCAGCTTCAGTAAATCTCCATCACGGTGTCCAACACCTAGAAATTGGGCCTTTGTCATCTTTCCTTGGATACATGACTCACAAATCGAATAGGGATCTAAGGTAAGATTTTCAATCAAACCATAATTTACCAATTTGGATAGATGTCTAACACCTATGTGGCCCAATCCTATATGCCATAATTCAGTATTATTTAATTCAGATTTCCTATTTGTATTTTCCTCCAAATTAGAAAAATCTCTATATGATTCCAAAATATAGTGACCGTTTGATAAAAAACATTCACATTTCAATAAATTATCTTTATCATATAAACATAAAATTTCATCTTTAATGTTTGTTTTATAACCCCATTTATCTAATATTGACAGTGATATTATTTGTCTGATAAGTGAGAGTACATAATAACAGTCTCGTAAATCTAATTTACAATCATTAGGGAGATTTAAAACAACCGTTCCTATGGCTTTAACATCCAATATCTCTTCATTGCCAACTCTAAGCTGGATCTCCCATTTATTCAGTCTTCTTTTTACCCTTAATCCATGTAGGGAGTTGCAAATATGAGTAGGACTGTCAGTGTCTAACACTCATCCACTACTTCCATCTAAGTCTAATAAGATGTCAATAATTGGAAAAAATACAAAGCGTACCTGAAGGTCATGTTTTTCCTATCAGTTCTGGACAGTCATTCTTCCAGTGTCCATACTTCTTGTAATGCAGGCATTAATCATGAGTTACTTGCGGTTTTGCGCCTTTGCGCTTCTTGGAGTTTTTTTACAATCTTCTTCTTCCTCATCTTTATTTTCTTTAACTTTCTAGAAGTCTTTGAAGAGTCAGCTCTACCATGAAGATACAGTGTGGGATTACCTTTCCTTAAATATTGCTTCGCTGTTCGTAGTATGTTATGAAGTTCTTCGTATGTGTCTTGCATCGAATGTATATGGAAATTTAATACAAAACCGGTATAAGAACCAAGCAAAGAAGACATAATCAAATTACGGCCCAACCATTCATCAAATATAATGCCCTATTATTCCAGATATCGAATCTGGTCTATCATGTTCAAAACCTGAGTGCTGACAGATCCTCCCCCATTGAGTTCAGCAGGAAACAATTCCTTAAACCTTCGTTAAAGTTCCATCTCTTGGTTTGCCTCGAACAAATCCTTGAGTGTTCGCATGATGCTCCAAGCACCTGGTACTTCAATGTACTGTCTCAGCAAATCTGGAACCATCGATCCCAAGATGTAGGATTTCACCTTCAGGTTATCATTCTTTCATCTATTAAAAGTTTCTCGCTCTTCTGAAGTGGAGTCAGAATCGATTTCAACTGGTAGTGGATTGACAGTGACATAAGTCAATTATTCAAACTCAAAGACAATACGTATTTTCATGTCCCATTAGAAATAATTTTCTGATCCTTTTAGCTTATTGGAATCCAAAAGTTTCATCAATGGATTAGCAGCAGTCATCTACAAGATAATATTTTTGAGTAGTAGCAGAATAATTTTCATTTCAAAATATAACATTAATTGATTATGGAATTTTAAATATATTAGTGCCCCCACTACTTTACGTAATTCGTAATCTCCCTTAATGTAAAAATAGAAATTTGACTATCAAAATTTCATAGCGGGAAGTGGATTCCATGACATCTACTCCAGCCTAACACTAATGACGATCTTGACCTTTATAAACTCATTAGGTATACCTACAGGTCAATCACATCATGTGACTCCTAGTTCGGTCCTGAACCATTTCTTATCCTCACACTAATGACGATATTGGATTAAGACATGTTCTAGGTGTTTACTTGTCAATGTGCACTAATGAGCTTCGTATGTACACCCTCACACTAATGACGATATTGGATGACCGCATTAACCCATCACGCTGCATCTAATGTTTATCGAAGCGACCTAAGTTTCAAGCACTTATACCTTCACACTAATGACGATATTGGATATAAGTAGTAAGAACATATTCATCTCCATATTGACAATACGGACCTTCTAATAATGCTCCAACATTACTAATACATTTACTAAAAATAAAGTAATCACCTAATCATGAGAGATTTATGAAAATCAAGTCATTAACTTAATTAGATCAAAATTTTAATTTAAAACATGCAATATATTCAATATGATTTATGCATAATTAAATTAAAATACATAGACATAGATTCAAATACATGTCTAACATGGAATATGTGTTGTGTGATTACGTCTAACTACTAATACCATTCTATTGGGACAGTTGTGGAACCCCGAGGGTCGGATGGATGTCATACGCAGCAGAAAATGGGTCTAACCCATGGAAATCAAGCATATGTGCATTTTAAAATATTTTAATAAAATACTATATTCTATTACGATTATATAGGAAAAAACCGGGGTTAAATCAGAGTCCGAAAACTCAAAAATGAAGAAAAATAAATTCGGTGCGCGTACTGTGTCGCGCGCACTATGCACGAACAGTGTGTCGTACTGTAGCGCGAGCTCGGCATAATTTTTTTTGTTTTAATTATTTTCGGCTTTCCCTAAACACTTTCAAATACCCGAAATTAATTTTAATATCAAAACCAACATCAACACGTGTTATAGAATAAAAATTAAGTTTTTCAAAATATCAAATATTTTTTTTCAAAAGCATAAATTTATTCTAAATACGCACTTACGTAAATTTTGAATCTAATCATATACCAATTTTAGAATCCCAATAAGAAATATCTCATGAACAATTCTAGTTCACCTAAATGTGGTCAAGTGATTATAAATTATAGCCTTAGCTATAAGCTTTTAATCTTGAGTTCTAAACTCTTATTAATTGTTTCATGTCCAACATGAACATATTTGACCCAATAACAAGTATGTTGTGTTTATACTTCTAAAGTATCCTACATAATTTATTAGCCTTATTTCAACATTAAGTTATGTGATCATGCATCCAATATATATTTTATAGCTTAAGAGAATTTCAAACTTACCTAGCAAGCTTGAAGCAAAGATCCAATCTCATTCTCTTTGTTGAAATGGTGGGAGAACTTCCAAAGTATTGCAAGCTTTTCTTTAAGATCCAACTTTGATTCTAATACTAGAAAGCTTCACTCCAGAGATCGAATCTTGATTTCCAATAGAAAATGTTATAGAGACCTCACAAGCTTCTTTAAACACTTCTCTAACTTAGGTTATTTTTCTCTAAGAAATACTTGTGTATAGCTTTCATGAATTTTTACCTTGCTTAAACTTAATTAACCATTCCTAAAGCTTGCTATTTATAGCAAAATTTAGGAAATTTCAAATCAATAAATGTCTTATCAAACATTAGATATGCTTAATTAATTCATCCAAATATTTATAGTTAGGTGTGACTAATCTCATTATCTACCATTTTGATGTAAGTAAATTAATCACTTTTTACTTAATGGATTAGTTCAATGTCTACCCATTTGATTTAATCCAATTAAATCAAGACATATACACCTATTAATACAAATTTTGAATTACCAAAATATCCTCATATGGTAGAGATATTTATGAATTTACAATTAAACCCTTTTTATAATCTTGAATTAATCCAATTAATCCAAATAGGTCAATGTAAATAATCAATGTTGTCTAATAACACTTGATTATCTAAGTTGATAATTATAATATCGAATATTATCTTTTATCAAAATTAATCGGCTACACAAATGCTCAACGAGTACACTTAATATTATGACTCTCTAAGTTCAGACACATTCGTCATATAAGCCGCTAATATACGCAATTCCGCCACATCCGAATTCGTGAAGAACACGAACGATATTTCTGAACTATACAAATCGAAGTTATCACATATGTTTAACATTCCCTCCGTCGTAAGCTATCCAAGTTGTGCTTAGGAAACATAGAATATACGGTCAAGTTCATGAGACGCACATCTCATGTCGATATGTCCACGATTCTTCAGAACTGATGCGATCCCCCCTAGGTGATCGACTTTGGCCAAAGCTTTAAGAATCTTGACTTTACTAACATGGATACCTAAACCACTTATGATACACATACGGGCCAATGGATTTTATCTTGCTTCACACTTGATTACTAAGTGCATCGGTCCACACCCAACGAACATCTAGAGGCCAGATCATGAAAGGTTTTTGACATATATGGCATCAAAGTGTGGGGGGTGTCACACAAAATCAATGAAATACTATATTCAAAGGATTACATATGCTACTCGACTTGAGGAGATTCCTATTGACGGTGGTGTGTACTTCCAACTATTAGAAATCACTTGTGAGTCATTCAGTGTTCGCTCCAACCAATACCCACAAGTCTATATGAGCTTCCAAAGCTCATGGTACATCGAGAGTTTAAACCATTGGAACACCAATTCAGATATACGACATGTGCTAGTCTTCTAGGTTATATGAATTCCGACCATATTCCAAAATCAACGACTAGGAATATATTTATACTTTAATAATAGTTACTATGGTAATACTTATCTCAATGTTGGACCACCTATTGCCCAAATACTACATGACTATTCTAATATCGATGTCATTCTTAGCATATTTATACATCAATCTAATACGCATAATGACAATACCATTAATAAGGTATGAAATGAAAATATAGTTATTTTGTTAATAAATAATAAAATGTACAATACAATGTTCAGATTAGCGCTACAAGCACCAACTCCAATACTAGCTACATGAGGACTATCAAGAGATAGAGATCCCCTTAAACGAGGCTCACTTGTCTATTTTAAGCATCCTCACACTGATTTATTCTTTGTAGCTTGATTGCATCAGAAGTTAACTTAAATACTTACATGGATTTTTAAGCCCGAGGCTTTTTTAGAGAATAAATTCATGTACGGACGTTCGAAACAACAATTGAACCTCATGTTAGAGAATCCTTATAACATCACGAGGCTTATTTAATAAATTCAAATATAAAATTCAAATTATATTGGTTACGGTGAATGATCCGCTTTCAGTCACAATCGATTATTGAACGGAAATGGGCACCAGCAATCCTACAAAATAAAGACAAATAAATAATGCATAGTGACTGACGACCAGTGTGGTGGCTGTCGTAGACACTCTGACGCTCAAGTCAGTGGTGGTGATGGTGTTCTGAAGAGAACAAGGCAAGAGTGATACCTCGTGTCTCAATTTGTGGTCATGAAGGCAGAGAAGATATCGTATCCGAGAGGAGTGAGGGTAAGAGTTTCGAGTCTTAAGTCTGTGAGCGGGAGCTTAAATGAATTCTTAACATTGGGGGTCCCATTTATTTATAGATTTAGGTATCCTAATCCAAGTAAGACTCGGATTCCTATTGAGGAAACAAAGTTAAACTCAAATAAGGATAGTTGCAATCTTTTTAGGATTTCGAGTAATCCCGAGTTTTTTTAGAGACACCCTATAAAAGAAGAGATTTGTGTCCTAGCAAGAGTAAGACTTATCATATGTAAACTAGATTTAATTGACTAGACGAGTGAATAATATGGGATTAGTTTCCCAAAATCTTTAGCCAGTCGACAAGAAGTTCTTTGTTCCAAGTATATTCGTTGTGGGTCAGCATTTAAGTCCGGTCGCTTGGATTTTAAAGGCAAGCCAAGATAGTCAGCTGGATCTTTAAGGGATTAAAGCCTAATCGACTGGGTTAATCCAATCAGAAGGTGAGCCATATTTTACTTTAACATTATTACTTAGGAGTTATCGATTAATGTAATGTGTGTTTATTAATTTGATTTTTTTTTTTATTTTTGACCTCCTCATATTTTCTCCAGATATTTACAATACATAAAAAAAAAATTATTTATTATCTTATGTTGTGGTATGTATATTATATAAGGGAGTTTATTTATTATTTTATATAAAAAAAAAATTGTGACATCCCGCCTAGGCCAGGATGCTACCGGCAGGAGATATGCTAAACCCATCTCTATAAGCCTCTGATTCTAACGAAATTTCGGCATGATGTATTCGTAACATCATGCAACCTGGCCTGTAGCCAGCATCCATATACAACAAGAACATAACAATCTCGGCTTCAGGTCGGTAACTCAACATCAATGCATTCATCAACAAGGCCTCAGGCCTGAACTCAAAATGAAACTATGCTATTACATGACTTATACATATAAAAAAAAATGCAAATACAAGGATGAGGGCCGTGAGGACCCATAACTCTACCCAGGACTCTCTTGACTGCAATTGGGGTGATCCACCGTCTTCAAAGTCTTCACCGAACTTCTGCTGGTTCTATATGATAGCTATTGTCCTGCAAAACTTCAAACTGTTGTGGTGTGAGTCATAAGACTCAGTAAGTAATCATTGCGAACATAACAAATCTTATTTATCTCTATAACTTATATCCATTTTATTTCATGTTATTAGTTACTAGTCTTATCACCTGAACACACACCTAAGTACTTTATCTTTTATTAATTACATCTTTATTAATCCTTCATATTAAGTACATCAAGTTTTATTTTACTAACTAACAGGTTAATATCCAATTCACTTCTACTGTGCTACTCTGATTCTTCTCTTACCTTTCTGTATACTTGAGCTAGTCTAGATTTGATAATTATAATAGCTTTATTTCTCCTAACTTGAAATATCATCAAATCGGTTGTACTAAGATATTACCTCTGTCAGGTACTTGATTTACTATCTCTGATCACATAAACATACACATATAATCATCATTGATGATTAAATAAGATTATGCTACCATGCATTTGTACCCTACAAAATGTTACTTCAATATGAATATGCTACCCGTAAAGTCATCCATATATGCATACTAATGCAGGTATGTCATTATGCATTTATGCCAACTATATGCTTTAAAATGATAACCGAAATGTATGACCTCTAACGTGTAATATTATTCACACAATACTTCCTGAAAGCCCTTTTTTTCTGGAAAACTGTTTCATAAAAGCTGTTTCTAAAATCTCTTTCCTGAAAGTTTCTTTCTGAAAACTATTTTGCTAAAAACTTTAGTCAGCTGGACTTCTAGTCGGTTGGAAATTCGTTGTGGGTCAGCATTTAAGTCCGGTCGCTTGGATTTTAAAGGCAAGCCAAGATAGTCAGCGGATCTTTAAGGGATTAAAGCCTAATCGACTGGGTTAATCCAATCAGAAGGTGAGCCATATTTTACCTTAACATATATTACTTAGGAGTTATCGATAATGTAATGTGTGTTTATTATTTGATTTGTATTTTATTTTTGACCTCCTCATATTTTCTCCAGATATTTACAATACAATAAAAAAAAAATTATTTATTATCTTATGTTGTGGTATGTATATTATATAAGGGAGTTTATTTATTATTTTTTTAAAAAAAAAAAAATTGTGACATCCCGCCTAGGCCAGGATGCTACCGGCAGGAGATAGGCTAAACCCATCTCCATAAGCCTCTGATTCTAACGAAATTTCGGCATGATGTATTCGTAACATCATGCAACCTGGCCTGTAGCCAGCATCCATATACAACAAGAACATAACAATCTCGGCTCTCAGGCCTGTAACTCAACATCAATGCATTCATCAACAAGGCCTCAGGCCTGAACTCAAAATGAAACTATGCTATTACATGACTATACACATAAAAAAAAGGCAAATACAAGGATGAGGCCGTGAGGACCCATAACTCTACCCAGGACTCTCTTGACTGCAATGGGGTGATCCACCGTCTTCAAAGTCTTCACCGAACTTCTGCTGGTTCTAATGATAGCTATTGTCCTGCAAAACTTCAAACTGTTGTGGGGTGTGAGTCATAAGACTCAGTAAGTAATCATGCGAACATTAACAAATCTTATTTATCTATATAACTTATATCCTTTATTTCATGTTATTAGTTATAGTCCCCTCACCTGAACACACACCTAAGTACTTTATCTTTTATTAATTACATCTTTATTAATCCTTATATTAAGTACATCAAGTTTTATTTTACTAACTAACAGGTTAATATCCAATTCACTTCTACTGTGCTACTCTGATTCTTCTCTTTACCTTTCTGTATACTCTGAGTAGTCTAGATTTGATAATTATAATAGCTTTATTCTTTCCTAACTTGAAATATCATCAAATCGGTTGTACTAGATATTACCTCTGTCAGGTACTTGATTTACTATCTCTGATCACATAAACATACACATATAATCATCATTGATGATTAAATAAGATTATGCTACCATGCATTTGTACCCTACAAAATGTTACTTCAATATGAATATGCTACCCGTAAAGTCATCCATATATGCATACTAATGCAGGTATGTCATTATGCATTTATGCCAACTATATGCTTAAAATGATAACCGAAATGTATGACCTCTAACGTGTAATATTATTCACACAATACTTCCTGAAAGCCCTTTTTTTCTGGAAAACTGTTTCATAAAAGCTGTTTCTAAAATCTCTTTCCTGAAAGTTTCTTTCTGAAAACTATTTTGCTAAAAACTTTAGTCAGCTGGACTTCTAGTCGGTTGGAAAATTTTGTGGGTCAGCATTTAAGTCCGGTCGCTTGGATTTTAAAGGCAAGCCAAGATAGTCAGCTGGATCTTTAAGGGATTAAAGCCTAATCGACGGGTTAATCCAATCAGAAGGTGAGCCATATTTTACCTTAACATATATTACTTAGGAGTTATCGATTAATGTAATGTGTGTTTATTAATTTGATTTTTTTTTTTATTTTTGACCTCCTCATATTTTCTCCAGATATTTACAATACAATAAAAAAAAAATTATTTATTATCTTATGTTGTGGTATTGTATATTATATAAGGGAGTTTATTTATTATTTTTTTAAAAAAAAAAAAAATTGTGACATCCGCCAGGCCAGGATGCTACCGGCAGGAGATAGGCTAAACCCATCTCCATAAGCCTCTGATTCTAACGAAATTTCGGCATGATGTATTCGTACATCATGCAACCTGGCCTGTAGCCAGCATCCATATACAACAAGAACATAACAATCTCGGCTTCAGGCGGTAACTCAACATCAATGCATTCATCAACAAGGCCTCAGGCCTGAACTCAAAATGAAACTATGCTATTACATGACTTATACATATAAAAAAAAAAATGCAAATACAAGGATGAGGGCCGTGAGGACCCATAACTCTACCCAGGACTCTCTTGACTGCAATTGGGGTGATCCACCGTCTTCAAAGTCTTCACCGAACTTCTGCTGGTTCTATATGATAGCTATTGTCCTGCAAAACTTCAAACTGTTGTGGTGTGAGTCATAAGACTCAGTAAGTAATCATGCGAACATTAACAAATCTTATTTATCTCTATAACTTATATCCATTTTATTTCATGTTATTAGTTACTAGTCCTATCACCTGAACACACACCTAAGTACTTTATCTTTTATTAATTACATCTTTATTAATCCTTCATATTAAGTACATCAAGTTTTATTTTACTAACTAACAGGTTAATATCCAATTCACTTCTACTGTGCTACTCTGATTCTTCTCTTTACCTTTCTGTATACTCTGAGCTAGTCTAGATTTGATAATTATAATAGCTTTATTTCTTTCCTAACTTGAAATATCATCAAATCGGTTGTACTAAGATATTACCTCTGTCAGGTACTTGATTTACTATCTCTGATCACATAAACATACACATATAATCATCATTGATGATTAAATAAGATTATGCTACCATGCATTTGTACCCTACAAAATGTTACTTCAATATGAATATGCTACCCGTAAAGTCATCCATATATGCATACTAATGCAGGTATGTCATTATGCATTTATGCCAACTATATGCTTTAAAATGATAACCGAAATGTATGACCTCTACGGTAATATTATTCACACAATACTTCCTGAAAGCCCTTTTTTTCTGGAAAACTGTTTCATAAAAGCTGTTTCTAAAATCTCTTTCCTGAAAGTTTCTTTCTGAAAACTATTTTGCTAAAAACTTTACTTACAAACTGGTTTCTACTTAAAAATTCTGAATCTCTCATAAAACTGATGTTTCTGAAAACTTCCTTTTTCTAAAGGCCCCTTCTGAAAACTGTAACTGAAAACTGGAATCCGAAACTGTTCCTAAACTCTGTTTTCTTAAACTGTTTACTAACATCTGGCTTTCTGAAATCTAGGCACTGAAAATCTGGAAACTGTGTACTGAAAATCTGAAAGCTGCTTAAATTCTGAAATCTGAAATCTGAAAGTTTTTCTGAAATCCGCATCTCTGTCTGAAAACCTGGACGTATGAAGGCGCTACATACCGCTATCCCTCATACGCCTAACTGGAGCCAGTAATGCAAATCCATGACTTTGAGGCGATAGGTCTCGCCGGCCCCCAAAGCATGCCACTACTACCTCAAACTGGTGGTCTTGGGGCGCTACGTGTCGCTGACCCCCAAGCCACAAACTGGAGCTGGGGGGTGCGGATCTATGCTACCACCTAAACTCAAACTGTGGGGTGTAGGGGCGTTGTGTATCGCTCATCCCCTAGCCCGGCTTAAGGATCTGAGAGCGTCGCCTCAGTCCTCCACATGTGCACATGTCTCTATAAATCTGTCAATTCCAACAGTATCTCTGTAATAGTTACATACTGGGGTGAGTTTTTACCTCATGCCCCGAAAACCATAAAACCATATAATGTATCTCAAAATTGAAAGAAAGCTTTTCTGAAATATATTGTCTTCCAAAACATTTGAAACTTTTCTTTGAAACTTTTGAAATCTTTGAAAATATTTTTATCTTTTGCTCGACTGCTGGAAACTTTAACACACACACATGTAGATGTTTTCTCATGATCCATTTTGTTTTACCATGCTTAACTATATGCTTATTCCATACTATCACACATGTTCATGCTTATGTCATGCACGTGTTTATGCATATATGCAAAGTAATGAATTATGTATTCTATTCCTTATATGCTTATATTTTGAATCATCTCACATTTAATATGTTTATACTATTCTCAGTATACTTACACACATTCAAACCATCATAACTTAGCTTACCTCTATAACTTACCTTGCTGGTGGCTCACAACAATATAATGTATAATTTACATTCATACACACAGTCGATCATTATAAACGAATGTATGACTTAAAGTATAAAAGTTTACTTATTCATTCATTTCCATTACTCTCTAATCATTAGGGGTGTGCATTAATCGGTTTTAATCGATTAACCGAACCGTTCCGACCCATTTTTTTATTACGGTTCGGTTAATTTGGTTAAATCGGTTATTACGGTTAATTTTTTTTTACTTTTTCGGTTATTCGGTCGGTTACGGTTATGAGATTCTTATAACCGAACCGACCGATTAACCGAAATTAAACTATATATATATATATATATATATAATATATATATATATTAGTTCGTGCGAATCCTTTAAGTATTTTAGAATCAGATATGTGATCGAATTAGTGATCCAAAAAAAATTTAATGCGTCAGTGGTTCGAACTGGTTGAAACGTTCTAAAAAATCGGTAGAACCGACCTACATATCATATATAATTTTACTAATAAAAATTATAAAAAAAATATTAAATTTTAATTTATTAGATTGGTTAATAACGAAATAACCATAACCGACCGAAATATAATGGTTAATTGGTTAATGGTTGTGTCATAAATTGGTTAAATCGGTCACAGTTTTATTTAACCGAAAATTTCGGTTACGGTAAAAAAATCAAGGATTAACCGACCGAACCGACCGATGCACACCCCTACTAATCATTTATAATCATACTAGAACATCTATACCAAAATAGGCTCATTTAGGCATTTCTAAAATTATTAGTTATGCTAAATCAAATACATACAAACATTTATTTATATAACTTACTTATTTCTCCAGTAACCTACATATTCTTGCTTATACGTGTATACACTCGTATTCTTGTTCTGGTATCATTCTACATATACATGAACATATACAGATAATTTTCATAATTGTCATTTTCTAAACTTTAGTCTCATTCCCTAAGGTGTAGTTTTCTACACCCCCAAACCCAAGTCTAATTAAATTATATTCATGATATTATAGATATGCTCTTATCTAAGTATACATACTAGTTTATACTACATATGCATCTATATACTTCTATGTGCTCATGCTTATCTCTTGCTCATACATCTGCTTATAATTACTTATTCTTATCTGTATGTGTATATAATACACCTGCTTATTTCCTTACATTCATCTTTATATAAATATATATAGGTTTCATACATGTAACTATATACAACTTTATATAATACTTATTTCGAACACTATTAAATCTATCAAGTACTCATAGCATGAGTTACTTACTTGGCTTCGAGAACACTCCAAACCTGGACCGATCTGTCAAAATAAATCACAACATCTGTCAAAACCGCTATTTGCGGAACTTTCTACTGATCTATAATAAACTACGGACTTTCTCGGAATACACGAATCCTCTCTGATTCTACAGTTCAAACTTCATTACTCTACTATATGCTCATATACTGTTCTAAACTAGCTAGATGGCTCATATTCTCATTTTACGCGTTTGCGGTAAAACTTGCGGAAAAGTTTCCGTAAACGCTACAGAAGGGTCTCGAACCCTTCGAACTAATCCGGAGTTACCAAATTACCCTCGCAATATCATATTTATATCTTAACCGTGGCTACGGTCATCTACGCTCAATCGCGCGAGAAACTTCATTTTACCGGAAACTCGCTAATTCTACCGGATCGATCATATCTCATCTGATTCTCCCCGGATTCTACCACATTTATCGGTTTAACATATTAAAACATATCCAATTCATTCTACGCTAATTCGTTACACTATGGAACTACTAGAACACATCCGAATAAATAACCGTAAACTTTAAAATAGCGAATTCTAAACGGAGAGTCGTACCGAAATTTCGAGGCCATATTCGGACTCCCATCGGCCATACGAACGCGCTGGTGTGATCGGAATTTCAATCGGAGCTACTGTTCATCGTAGGTTACTATTCATCAGCCGCTTCTTTCCTCGTTTTGCATGTAACCAGTCCTTGTTTGGCAAAACCGACTCCGCATACTCGTAGTACTCTCTTGAGAGCTTCGATTTGGTAGGTGGCTCGGGCCGTGAAATGAACCGATTAGCCGAAAATACGAAACTCATTCCTCGATCGCTTTTCCCCTCTCCTGTGCCGTTTCCGGCGGTTCCAAGCGTTGACGCCGGCCACCCAGCGGCTGCGACGTGGCCGGACGCACCGGGCGCCGGTGTGGTCCGCCGCGAGCTGGTGGCGGAGGCTGCCGGCGTGGACAATTCTTCTTTCTCTTTCTCCTTTTGCGTTTTGCCTATGTATCTCTTCTCTTTTTTTTTCTGCATTTGCTAATAATAATAATAATAATATCTAAATCTAAAAATGACCAAAATGCCCCCACTTCTAAGGGTAAAATCGAAAATCACTGATTTTAAAGCCCTTCTGGCGTGATTCGCGAAATGCGTTCAACGCGAAAGTTGTTCGTCTCAGAAAAACGAGTCTGATGGTTCAAGAACCAACTCGAACGGAGTTCGTTTGCTAATTATGTGCCCAAAACTGTAAACTTTACGCGTTTTACAAAAATCGCGTTACTAACTTTTGATCCCACACATTTTCCAACGCGATGAATATTCATAATATATTGTTCTAACCCATTATAACATCGATTGAACTCTTATTCTTCATTATTATCCTTATCCGAGACTATAATGTCAGTCCGGGAATCTTCTAGAATGATCTCGAAAATCTGGGATGTTACAAAAATCGTGTGATCTTGAAAGCCTTAGGACAAGTTTTTGCATTACACAATATTTATTCATGAATCTCTTTTATCAAAATGGGATGACTCTTTGGTGGGGTTGCCCCATGAGAAGTGGTTTTGCGATTTCCAAATAGTTTTATTTAACTTGTCATTAGGAATGTCAAAAATTTCCACAGGATTGGCCTAATACTTTAGAGGCGGATAATGAGATAATTTTTTATAATCATTCGTCGGATGGGTCGGGTACAAATATTCACATCCTCGTTAAAATAGAAGTAAAATCCTCGTGTGAACGGATACCCATACGAGGGCCTAGTACATTAGAGATGAGTAAATGGATAATTTTATACTCGTTGATTGAACGAGACAAGTACATGTATTGACATCCTCGTACTATACTCGACCCGTTGCTATCCCTACTTGCCACCAAAGTTTGAATATTGTGAGAGATAAGAGGAGAAAACATATATCTGGAAACCTAATCCAAACCACGAGTCAACCCACGACACGCACAAGATGGATTGGTTTTGGCCAACCTACGCTAATTGGAAAATTTTCAATTTACGACCCGTGATCTCATATATTTATTATTATTTAATTTTAATTCATATGATATTTTAATGTTTTTTCATTTAATTTTATATTTTAATCCTTTTTCCCTTTCTTATACATGTATTTATTATTTTAAATCTACATTATTAAATATTTAAAAAATAATATTTTTAATCCACATAATCCAACCCATGACCCTCGTGAATTGTATGGGTTAAATAATTCGAGCCTTAATCCGACTCGTGTACATCCCTATCTCTCACATTGAAAAAAAAAAAAAAAAAGAGAAAACTCCCTTACTCCGACTCGTGTACATCCCTATCTCTTACAAAAAAAAAAAAAAAAAAAAAAAGAAGAAAGAGAGAGAGAGAAAACTCTTACGTGTGATTCATTCCAAAAGTTGAAAGGCGTATCAAGGGTGTGAATAAGCGAAAATTATATTATGTGCCGGGTGTATATGCCATCTCTCTCACAGCAGGCGGGCCCCACAACTGTGCGGGACCCACCTGCTGTGAGAGAGATGACATATTACACCGGCACATGATATACCCCCTCGTGAATAAGGCCCTCGAGGTGGGCACAATAAGGTCATAAATTTTTTTTTAAACAAAAAAAGCTTTTAAAAACAAATTCCAAGGCAAAACAGGAAGTTCAAATTGATTTAACAAACTACAAACTTTGGCCCCCGCAAAATAAATAAATTAATTAATTAATTAATTAATTAATTAATTGAAAACCAGATATCCCCCACGCCCCCTGTTTTCTTGGAAACCCACTGCGCCGCTCCCTACTTTTGTACCAAAACAATCCCACGTCCTCACTTCTCCTTCCCCCTTAAATAAACTCTCACCCTCTCCGTCATTTCCATTCTTCACAATTCCCCCCACATTTTCCTTTCACTTTCTTGCTTCCCAAACAAAATCTCATCAAATATTAAGTCATAGCTAGCCATGCGTGTAAGCTGCAACGGATGCCGTGTCCTCCGCAAAGGCTGCGGCGAAAACTGCACTATCAGACACTGTCTTCAGTGGATTAAAAGCCCCCAGTCACAAGCCAACGCCACTCTTTTTCTCGCCAAATTCTACGGCCGCGCCGGCCTCGTCAACCTCATCAATGCCGGCCCCCAAGATCTTCGCCCCGCTATTTTCAATCCTTGCTCTCGAGGCCTGCGGCCGGATTGTGAACCCGATTCACGGTTCCGTCGGGCTGATGTGGTCCGGAAGCTGGCAGCTTTGTCAAGCCGCCGTTGAAGCTGTCCTCCAAGGCGAGCCCATTACTCCGCCTTCTTCAGAATCTGCTCTTCAAGCCGGTGATATTCGCCACGTGTCTAAAGATGAGAGTTCCGCTGCTGCAGTTTCTGATAAGCTTCGTAAGGTTCAGTCTCGGAGCCGGTTCAAGCGGTCGGCTCCTAAGCCGAAGTCTAAGCCAGAGCCGGATGCTAATGCCAAGGTTGCTGAGTCAGCGAGTCGTGACCCGGAGCTGACTCAGCGTGAGAGCGGAGAAGGTGACAGCGTGTCAGTTGAGACCGTGGAGGCTTCGATAGCGAAGCCTGATGGAGGAGCCGATGGAGTGACGTGGAGTTGGAGTTAACTTTGGGATTTGGGCCGTGGGTCCGGTGAATATCATCTAATTGTGGAGTTGCAATCTGGTGCGGCCAAGTCCATGGCATTAACAGTTTTGACGGCTTAGATAAGAGATAGAATTCCCGGTGTCGTTTGATCAAAAATCAATTGTGTCTTTCGTCTCATTTGTATTTTGCTTTTTGAATAGTGCTGCCTCATGGTGTACATACATTTTGTGGGTAGGTAGCACATAGAAAGGGATTATAAAAATTATTAATAATTTTACAGATAATTCTAAATGATTATTATTTATTTATTGGACTTGTAGGCCGATTAGTGTAATTAACAATAAATTAACATGTTTTTATCAAGCAAATCCAGAAACTCAAATGTAAAATTCTAAAAAATCTTAAAACTTGACAATAAGAAAAATCTTATTAGAATGACGAATGCAGTAGTCCGGATCGAGAAGATTCTCTGTCTTTAAGAAATTATCAGCCTCGTCCCGGTGGTTATTGTTCTCCCAGGATAACTCGGATTCCTCTTGTTCAATGGTACTCCTTAACAAGATCTCGAACTTGGAAGATAGTGGTACTCTCTCAGAGTCAAGGATTAAAATGAGACTCTGAATTTTGTGTTTTTAATTCGGATTTCCTTTTCTGTGTGTAATAAGGAATATAAAATTTCATTTTATAAGCATGGAATGGTGCCTCAAGGGTCCCCACCCTTTGGGTTGTAGTACAATCCTCCAAAAGATTGCACACCTCATGTGCATCATTTGAGCATAAGACCATGTTACAGATAAATAGAGGACATGTCCCTAAGGGGTACCATCCAAATGATATGTCCCTCCATCAAATAAAAAATATTTGAATATTTGAAGAATTTACAACAATCCCCACAATTTTTCAAATATTCATGAAAACACTTGAGAGAGTTTCCGTGAACTAAAGCTGCATCGAAATAGGTAGCTTTCGCCTTGAACATTTCCTAGTGAATGACATTCGGATTTACTTGGCAAACCAGTGACTCATAGTCTTGAACTGTTCTGCCGTTGATGTAAACCAAGACAATTGCCAACACACAGCTTTAATTCGACCATTTTTCCGTTCTACGGTTGTGTTCATTTTGGCCCTGAACAACGGTCCTACATTCATCAAGTACTTTAGGGTAACCAGCCTTTAAAAAGTTTCCATGGAAGCGGCCCCACTTCTTACTTGAAATATGTGATCTACTATCAAGATGTAATCTGTCTTTACCCGCATTAGGACTCATATCCTAATATAGTGATCATTAAAAGCCTTAGCTTACCCTAACCAATGACAAATAGCACTCAGCGTCATTATCGGAATGGAAAAGAGTAAAAACTCCTCAGTGCTTGTTTTGAATTGCACTAAGTTTCAGTTGTCCATTTTGAACCTAGATCTTGAGATCTCCAGTCAGCTAGGTTGGGTTTTCACAGTGATAATTCTTAATTCATAGGCTTCAAGCCCATTCCCTCGATGACTTCTCAACTTACTCTCGGGGTAAACCTTTAGTTAGTGGATCCGCTAGGTTTTCCTTCGACTTAACATAATCGATCGTTATTATGCCACTTGAGAGCAGTTGACGTATGGTATTATGTCTCTGACGTATGTGTCGAGACTTACCATTATACATTGTATTTTGGGCTTGCACAAAATATTTATAGAATGATTAAGGTAATTTTTGATGAATGTGGTTTAGTAGATAAAATTTTAACAAATTGATTTGATAATGCATATGCAAATACTGCATCCATTAACATAATTGATCGTTATTATGCCACTTGAGAGCAGTTGACGTATGGTATTATGTCTCTGACGTATGTGTCGAGACTTACCATTATACATTGTATTTTGGGCTTGCACAAAATATTTATAGAATGATTAAGGTAATTTTTGATGAATATGGTTTAGTAGATAAGATTTTAACAAATTGATTTGATAATGCATATGCAAATACTGCATCCATTAATGATTTAAAAGAAACATGTCAACCAAATTTAGGGGGTCGATTTTTTTCATATTCGTTGCACATATCAAGTCCTTAACTTATGTGTTCAAGATGGTCTAAAATTATTATCACATTTCATTGATCCTTTTAAGACATCACTTAATTGTATTTAGTCATATTCTCAAGTTAGGAGAGAATGAGCCAAGTTTTGTAAATAAATGGTATTAAACCGATTAAATTTTCAAGAGATGTTCCAACACGTTGGAATTCAACTTATTTTCTTTTATGTCAAGCTTTATAATACAAAGATGCATTATGAAGTTTTTTTCTCAACATGTTCAAAATATCACAATTTTTCCTAATCAATAGAATATTTGTGAAATTTATTTCGATATTTTAAAAGTTTTTAATGATGATACTTTAATTTTAGCGGTGTTTATTATCCTACATCACGTTTATTTCTTCTTGGAAGTTTGAATATTGTTGGTACTCTCGATGAACATGTTGAAAGTAGAAATCCTAATGATTTTAGTTTGTTCAAAACCATTACTGCTATGAAGGTAAAATGATTGAATTATTTTAGAGAAATTCTTTTACTTTATCTTATTGATGCTGTTTTTTATCATATATTTAAATTAGAAGGTTTGAATAGTGCTTTATAAGCTTACTATGGTTATTTAGGAATATTAAATAAAATTGATATTACAAGAATAATAGTGAGATTAAGAAATGATTTAATTGAGTTATTTAATGATTATATTGTAAGATATAACTTAGGAACATTAAGTGAATCTAGTAGTAGCGAACCAGTAATTCAAACAAGACTTAGCGTAGGGGATCGTTGGTTACTGCAACGAAATAAAAAGCTAGGGATACGACAACTAATAACCCCGAATTATATAATTATTTATCTACAAATTTTGAGTTTCCTACTGAAAGTTTCTTTAGTAAAAATTTAAAATTATTGAATGGCGGAACCGCATCAAATATATACTTGTTTTATCAATTATTGCTAAAGAGATATTGGCAGCACCTATTTTCACTGTTGCGGTTGAGCAAGCCTTCAACTTGGAAGACAATATATTGGAAGCTAGACGATCTTCATTACATCCAAGCACTTTAGAAGCAACAGCTTGTGTGGATGATTGGACTCGAGTTGATATGAGACAATAAGAAGATGCCCCCGATGATTTCGAAGACTTGTTCGATAATGCATCTGCAACAAGTGCAAGCGGAACCGAAGCTGAATGATCAACTGATAATGATGATTGATAATTACAAAATTGTAAATTTATAAAGGGAAATATCTTAAAATTGTAATGGAACTACGTGTGCTTTGATTCCTCTCACCCTTGGAGGATACGTAGGCAACTTAAATTTTTTAAAATTTAAGTTCAAGCTCTTCAATTTAATAATTTTATTTATTTATTAAATTAATCTAATTTATTTTAATTTATTTTCGAAATTTGAAAAAAAAAGATTCGAACCGAACCGAACCGAAATCGGAATCCATCGGTTCGGTTCACGGATCCGGATCAACTTAAGTGTGAAATTGAAACCGAATCGGAATTAACCGATTCGGTTCCGATTCCATACTTGTGGAACCGGAAACCGTTCGGTTCGGAACCGAACCGCCGGCCATGAGAAAGAAGAACGGAGGATACTAATTCGTAAGATAAAATAATAATAATAAAAAGTTCAATGAAACAGAATTAAAAGCCCAAAAGAGCCCAAACAAAATCAGAAACATAAACCTAAGTGAAGAAGGAAGAACATACCACTAATAAAATCAATAGGCGGAAAAATCGAAAATGGGGAGGCAGAAACGAACCGTCGAGTTCGATGAAACGGCGCCGGATTTCGATCCGTCGAACCCCTACAAGGACCCGGTGGCGATGCTGGAGATGAGAGAGCACATAGTGAGGGAGAAGTGGATCGACATCGAGAAGGCCAAGATCTTAAGAGAGAAGCTCAAGTGGTGCTACCGCATCGAAGGAGTCAATCATATGCAAAAGTGCCGTCACCTCGTTCACAAGTATCTCGACTCCACTCGCGGCATCGGCTGGGGCAAGGACGGCCGTCATCCCTCGCTTCACGGTTAGTTACATTACATTGCTCTCTGTTATTGTAATGAAGGCGAGAGAGATTGATTTTGATTTTAAATGATTAGGTCCGAAGGTGGAGTCTGAAGAATGATGATGTTTTTAGGATTGAATAAGGTATTATTTATTTATTTTTTAGTATGATGGATATAAAATTTATTCTTTTATTTTCTTTTATATCGTAACTGTATCAGTGCATTACTGTGATTTTATGGCTATTGCTTGCGGGCCTATGTTAGTTTAGAAGCTGTTAAAGATTTAGTAGTTGTTGGCATCTATGTACCGACTACCGACTACAAATATTGCTAATGAGGAGGCTTTGGAAACAAATTTGCTGGAACTGAAATTTTAACTGAAGATATATGCTTAACGAGTCTTCTTTGTTGCTTAACTATACTGGTGAGTGTTAAAAGCATTGACAGGTCTAGGTCAGAGTTGGGTTGTATCACTATCATCTGGGTTGTAGTAAATGGAAGTTTAATGTGCAAAACTTTGGTTATTGATGTCCCCAAGGGGCGTGGCTTGGTGGTGTAGATAGGGGTGGGCATCGGATCGGATCGGATCTGTCTACCAAATCCGATCGGATCATGTTTGTTTGGTTCATCGAATTTCGGATCAAATCGGATTTTATCCAATTTGATAACTAATCTGAATCCGATAGAGAATCCGATTTAATAACGGATTCGAATTTGATAAAGAATCCGATTTGATAATAAATCCGATAGTAGATTCGATTCGATAAATCGGATTAGATAATTTAAAATTCAAATCAATTTTATCGAATCAGATCCGTTATCAAATCGAATCCACTACCGGATTCATTATCAAATTGGATGTTCTATCAGATTCAGATCTGTTATCAAATCGAATTTTTCCGATTCGTTAAGATTTCAAATCGGATCGAATAAATCCGATTCGATTTGATAGTTATCGGATCAAATCCAATCCGATTTGATAATGACTCAAAATCCGATCGAACCAAACGAGTCAACTCTTATCGAATCGGATTTGGATTTGGATTCGGTCCGATCCGATCCGAATCCGATAGTGCCCACCCCTAGGTGTAGGGCTTGGGATCTGACCTTCAGGTCCTTGGTTCGAATATAGTGAGTGCGTTTCTTGTAAGAGTCTGGGATAGCCGGAGATTTTACTTGCTCAGTTGCTCCGCTTAAGCTTGGAAGAGTGGTTTGGCGGTGGGGTTTCCAACAATTTAAAACAAAAAACTTTTGTTATTGATTCCTATGTTGTTAAAAGTGCTGCCTAATCGGGCGTTTAGGTGGGGTTTTCAAGCAGCCGCTTAGGCAGCTATAGGTGGCACTTAAGTATATTTTACGTTATGATTCTTTACATATTAGATAAAATTTTATAGGTTTGAGTGTTTGACTTATCAACCCACCCTTCAAAAGTGGCGCTTGATCAGGTTGAACTACTAAAATGCTTTGGCCCACCGACTGCATTTAACAACATAGATTGAATCATCTACATCATACTAAATGGAAGCTTAACTACTGAATATTGGATATGTATTGAAATTTTTTATTAGGAAACGGGATCAGTTTGTATGTAATTCGCTCAACTTCCCTGCAAATCTCTTCGAGTCTCATGCAAATTGGGGCGGGCATGGACTGGTTTGGGTCGGTTTAGGCTCAGACCGAACCTAAACTGGTTCTTCTGCGTTGCGGCTGCCTGAAACCGAAACTGATCCGTGTGCATAATCGAACCGAGTCGATCCAAACCGAAAATTCTGGCTTTGTTCGGCTCGGTTTGGTCGGATTGCACCAAAAATTCCGAAATGAACAAATTTCAGCCTTTCCAAGCGCAATTTACAAACATTTTCACCAACCCAGAAACAAAGCACCATTGAAGTCCAATATTACGGCCTAAAAAACAACTTTTTACACCAATCTATGAAATTAAAAACCTAAAATTCACATTAACTCAACTTGGTCCAGATGAAGAATAAGCAAATTTAACAGTATCCAATTCAGTTAAACAATACTCACAGCAGATTTTTTACTTTTTGAAATTAAAAAAGAATTAAGTATTAGAGCAACTGCTGATTTGCAGCTATTCATTGCTTAGTGGTTACTTTGGCAATGAGACAATGTCCAAACATGATGTTTGACGACGAGCAGCCTCAACAGAAGGCGGAGGAGCGGTAAGTCAGCAAGGCAGGTTTGCCTTAGTGACTCGTGAGTCATGAGATGAGAGAGGAAGTGAGCATGTGAGATGAGAGGTGAAGTGGAGGAATGGCTTTTTTGAGTGAGAGAGGAAGAGAGGAACTTGTGATGAGAGAGGGACTGAGGGAGAGAGGGGGGGTTGTAGGTGAGGTAATTGTAAGCTTATGAAACACCCAATTAAAAATTGACATGTGCATTTGCATATAGTTATTAATTTGAATTTTTCAGTCCGGGTTCTCTCGGTTCCAATTGTTCTGAATTGATGACCGATCCAAAATAGGCCGGGTTGATTGCATTGTAACCGCATGCCAAACCGAGCTTCTGTGAAACGACCCAAATCGGACCGAGTCAGTCCGTTCGGATCAGAGATCAATCGGGATAGGGTTTTTTTGCTCACTCCTACATGCAACTATAGTTTAATGCTCTTCAGGTCACCTGTGACTAAAGAGGGCATCAAGGGCAGCAAAAGGAAAAGGGGCAGCAAAAGGAAAATTAGTTAGCTGAGAGACAAGTGGGCCTAGGGGAATTGGTTGAGGTGGATGTGCATGGGAGCACGTCATGATGGCCTAGAAGTCATGCAATTGGTGTGTGGAAGCCTGGAGGATAAAAGGGGGAGCATACACAATATTGTGGCAGCCGAAAATATGAAGATATTCCTTATTGGAGGCTCTGTTCTCATTTTGTTATTTCCTTCTGGTTAATGGTTTCCTTCTTTTATCAAATACAGTAGTATTTCAATTCCTTCAAGCCTTGTAATTCTCAACAGTATTGTAATAGATTGAGTATTGGCAATACAAATGATTTAATTCCATCAGACATTGTTAGATCTTGCGTTTTATTACAATTTCTTCTACTTCTCAATCAAACTCAGTTATATCTCTATCATTTTGGTATCAGAGCCGCTGTGGGTAACAATTGAACAAACATGGTGACCACCAGATCTAGTGAATCTGTTGAAAATCGAGTTGAAAACATTGTGTCAAGTCCAGCATCGAGGAGTTGTGACAGGCAACATTAACAACCCATGAGCTCATGAAGGAGCTAAGAGATAACATGAAAAAGGTGGAGAAAGGGAAAGAGAAGATAAATACTGACCCACTCCATTCTGATAGCTCTTATGAAGAGGATGATGAAGAAGGGACGAATCGAAGACGAGTAAATCGGGGAACGAGTAACTTCAGGAAGATTGAGATACCAATCTTTAATGGAGAAGACCCCCAGAGTTGGGTGTTCAAGGTGGAGCGATATTTTTCGGTCAATAGGATCACGGAAGCTGAGAAAATAGTAGCAGCATCCATGTGTTTGGAGGACGAAGCAGTGACGTGGTACCAATGGTGCGAATCTAGGAGACCCATTCGAACATGGCACAAATTGAAAACTGAGCTGCTGCTTCGATTTCAGGTGGGGTCGGCAGCATCAGCTTATCAAACTTTGATGAATTTGAGACAAGAGGGAACAGTAAGACAATATATTTCTAGTTTCGAATTGTGGTCAGGATTGATTCCGGAAGCTAGCGATGAGTTGCTCATTGAATTCTTTATTAATGGCCTAGCAAGAGAGTTACAGGCAGAGCTCAAAACCCATGAAATACTGAGGCTGCAGCCGTTAATGGCTTACACATTAAAACTGGAAGAGAAAAGAAATATCCTTAACGAGGGTCGGGTTCGGAGCGGGCGGGTCTACCAACCAAATAGGGTTGACTCCGGATATCCGTCTACCCATGGGGCGACCCAGCATAAAAGTGGTATGAGTGAAATTGGGACAGGATTCACTGACTCCCTCAGATCCACTTTTCACTCAAAGTCAAACTACCATTCTCGTGAGTCTCCCATCATGGAAGCTCCACCCCCAGCAGATCGTCGGCCACCAGAAGTGAGCGTGGCCTCCAACAACAGCCCCTACCGTAGATTGACCGAGAAGGAGCTGCAATACCGGAAAAAGAATGGGTTATGCTATCGCTGTGATGAGAAATATGGGCCTCGTCATGTCTGCAAGAAAAAAAGGGTTAATGGTGATGTTGCTTCTGGAAGAGGGGTATGAAGGATAAGATGAGAACGAAGGAGAGGGGAGGGTGACAGAAGCTTCAAAACAGGAAGTAGAGGAATTAAGGGCTACCAACATGGCACTTTCAATTAATTCGATAGTGGGAATTTCCACTGCCGGCAAGACCCTAAAGGTGAAGGGGGAAATTGCAGGACAAGAAGTGGTGGTCTTGATTGATAGCGGGGCTTCCCATTGTTTTATTTCCCGAGAATTTGTGCGAAGATTGGCTATTCCGGTGGAAGGGTCACGGAGTTTCGGAGTGGAAGTGGGGAATGGATATTGTGTCAAGGGAGAAGGCGTGTGCAGGGGAGTAGAATTAGAATTTCCAGGGCTGAAAATTCAGGAGGATTTCTATCCTTTTGATATTGGAAGTGCAGATGTGGTTTTGGGAGTAAGTTGGTTAGAAAAAATGGGGGAGTTCTCTTCCAATTTTAAAGACCTAACTATGACAATCCGAGTAGCAGATCAACAGGTTATGTTTCAGGGAGATCCGTCCTTGACTAAAAGTTTGGTATCTTTCAAAACAATGATAAAGCACATGCGGCGAGGTGACGAAGGTTATGTGTTGGAGTTCCACGGAATGCAAATATCGGAGGAGCAAGAGAAGGAAAAACCCGTACCTCATGAAGTGTAGGGGCTGTTAAATAGGTTCCAAGGGGTGTTTGAACAACCACAAGGTTTACCCATAGCCCGAGGACATGACCATGTAATTCGACTGAAGGAAGGATCTTCTCCACCAAACCTACGGCCTTACAGGTACTCCTTTCACCAAAAAAATGAAATTGAGACCATGGTTGGTGAAATGTTATCAGCGGGAATTATCAAACCTAGCCTCAGCCCTTTTTCGAGTCCAATCGTGCTAGTAAAAAAAAAGATGGGGGATGGCGTTTCTGTGTGGATTATAGGGCTCTCAATAGCATCACCATACCAGATAAGTTTCCCATACCTGTGATAGATGAGTTGTTGGATGAGTTGGGGGGTGCCCAAATTTTTTCTAAGTTAGACCTCAAGTCGGGTTATCATCAAATTAGAATCAGAACTGAAGACACTGAAAAAACAGCTTTCCGTACCCATGAAGGTCATTACGAATTCCTTGTAATGCCCTTCGGCCTCACCAATGCACCTGCTACCTTTCAAGCTTTGATGAATGAAATTTTCAGGCCTTATTTACGGAAGTTTGTTTTGGTTTTTTTTGACGATATATTAATGTATAGTGGAGAATTACGGGCGCATGTACTTCATTTGGAAATGGTCCTCCAAATCCTGTCACACCGTCGTTTGGTTGCCAACCGCAAGAAATGTCACTTTGCCCAAACCTCCTTGGAGTACTTGGGTCACATAATTTCGGGTGAAGGGGTTTCCGTAGATATGTCCAAGGTCGATAGTATGGTCACTTGGCCTATCCCAACCAGTGTCAAAAGTTTGAGAGGGTTTCTGGGTTTGACGGGATACTATCAACGGTTTGTGAAGAATTATGGTGCCATAGCTAAACCCCTAACTTCGCTGCTAAAAAAAGGGGAATTTGGGTGGAATGCGCAAGCTCAATCGGCATTTGAGTCCCTTAAGACGGCTCTAACGGCCGTTCCATTATTGGCAGTACCCGATTTCACCAAACCCTTTGAGATAGAAACTGATGCTTCAGGAGTGGGAGTAGGGGCTGTTTTACTGCAACAAGGGAGACCCTTAGCTTTCTTTAGCCAAGCTTTATCCCTTAGAGCCCAAAGTAAATCGGTGTATGAGAGGGAACTGATGGCGGTGGTACTAGCAGTAAAAAAGTGGCGACATTATCTATTAGGCCAACCTTTCACTATCAGAACCGATCAGAGTAGCCTTAAACACTTGATGAATCAGAAGGTGGTCAGTGAGAGTCAGCAGAAATGGCTCGCAAAGTTAGCGGGATTTCAATTCTCTATAGTTTATAAACCAGGGCGGGACAATAGAGCTGCCGATGCCTTGTCTAGAAGGGGAAGTGAAGAAGTAGAATTTTCGGCTCTGACAGTGGGAAACTGCCATGCTTTGGAGGGAGTGGATTTAGAGGTATCCTTAGATGCGAAGTTGCATAAGATAAGGCTGGACCTCGTATCAAATCCAGAGGGTCATGCGGATTACACCTTAAAATATGGCCATCTCATGTACAAAGGGAAATTAGTGCTACCCAAAACTTCCAAAAGAATTCCTCATCTACTGAAGGAATTCCATGATACACCCTTGGGAGGTCACTCGGGTTATTTTCGCACCTACAAAAGACTTTCGGCCTTGGTGTATTGGGAGGGAATGAAGGGTGATATCCAGAAATATATAGCGGCGTGCGATACATGTCAGAAAAATAAATACTTAGCTTTGAGTCCCGGGGGACTGTTACAACCAATCCCCATTCCACACAACCCTTGGGAGGAAATTACCATGGACTTTATCGAGGGGTTGCCGAAAACTTCCACAGGGGACACTATCTTGGTGGTAGTAGATAGACTAACCAAATATGGCCATTTTTTCATTCTCAAACACCCTTTTGATGCAAAGACAGTGGCTGATTTGTTTGTGAAAGAAGTGGTGAAATTACACGGGTTTCCCAAGTCCATTATCACTGACAGGGACAAGTCTATCAAAGGAAGGCAAAACAAAGAGGGCATCAAGGGCAGCAAAAGGAAAATGGGCAGCAAAAGGAAAATGGGCAGCAAAAGGAAAATTGGTTAGCTGAGAGACAAGTGGGCCCAGGGGAATTGGTTGAGGTGGCTGTGCATGGGAGCACGTCATGATGGCCTAGAAGTCATGCAATTGGTGTGTGGAAGCCTGGAGGATAAAAGGGGGAGCATACACAATATTGTGGCAGCCGAAAATATGAAGATATTCCTTATTGGAGGCTCTGTTCTCATTTTGTTATTTCCTTCTGGTTAATGGTTTCCTTCTTTTATCAAATACAGTAGTATTTCAATTCCTTCAAGCCTTGTAATTCTCAACAGTATTGTAATAGATTGAGTATTGGCAATACAAATGATTTAATTCCATCAGACATTGTTAGATCTTGCGTTTTATTACAATTTCTTCTACTTCTCAATCAAACTCAGTTACATCTCTATCATAGACCTAATTGGATATTTTAACTACAGTGTGCTGTCATATATGCTCATTGGGTCATTATCTGTTTAATCTTAAGGGATGTGAGTTGGTCTATTAACAAGTCTGTTACTTACAACCCATAGTGTTGAGGTAGCCATATATAATTGTTATTAAGGGTTACTGAAATTAAGTTGCACTAATATCGAGTTATATTGGGAAAATAAGTTAAGTAGCGAGTTTGTTGAGGGAAACTTCACATTTGCGAATAATTTTGCTTTGGAGATGATCTTGAAGTCAGGATTTTGCGATTCACTGTCCTAGAGTGGATTTATGTCCCTTGAAAGAGAGACCAGTAACCATCAAACCTAGGTCGTATGGAGCACAAAAGATGGCATTTCAACTTAAATTCCTTGGTATTCTACTGATTCACATTTCATAGTTATGGTATTGATTCTGGAAACCTTGCGCATTGACATTGAACACTAGATGTTGTATGATGGTGGAATGGAATGAACTGGAGGCTTTTTGTACTTTACTCTTTCTAGCCTGCCTTCATCAATGAGAATATAATTGGATAGCTTTGATACTAGTAATTGCTGTGTAAATTTGTTAATTATTTACTTTATGTGCATGCCATTGTAGGATTTAAGAGAAAAGATCATCAAAATGGCATGTTAACTCGCTGTTATTGCGTAAGGAAGTAGGATTTTGGATCTTTTGGTTCTGCTGGACTAGATAGATCAATAGTAAGAGGTTATCAACAGTAAGATCTGAAGGAAGTACTATAATGATTCTTTTCTTTTTTTCCCTTTTATACTTTTCTTTAAATTTCACATTTAGTATAGGTGAGATATGGAGTATGCCTCAGAGCATAAAACTGAATGTTTGGTTAGCTTATTGCAACAGCAGTAATGCTCCTGGGTTCTTTAGTTGTATTATCTTTAGCTGATTTAAAAGGGATAGATAAATTAGACACATCTCATTGCACCGCCCTGGGGCATTCATAGAATAGTTGAATAATTCTCATTAAATAATCTTCTGTTCATCACTTAATCACGAATAAACAATGTTTAATTGACTTATCTTAATATAGAGTGACAACTAAAGAAAACAATTTGTATAAGGTGTGTTTTTACAATTTTACTCATTCCTTTTATTTTGTGGTGATTTCTAGAGCTGGTTTAAACTTATTTCTCAATAATTGTTATATGACAATATTTTCCAAATATTACCATTTCTGTTAATTTAAAGTTGTCCACTCTATTTATAACCACCTGATTACTATTGCTGTCTAATCTTTCCTCTACTGGTAGGCAGAAATGAACATAAAACCCATGCTGTTTGAATTTGTTATCATTCAGAGACTGATTGAACTTACCGTTTGCTGTTAGATTTGAAAATCTGTTTTTTTGGGAACAAGGGAAAAGTAAAAAAATTTCTGTTTTCAGATGTTAAATTTTTTTCTGTATTCAGTTGTTAGGCTCATGCTTCAAGCCATCATGTATGATGTTTTCCTCCGAAACTAAGAATACTTGTATGAAAATGTAGTCCTAGTTTCTTCTGTTTAACAACATAAGAAGTAAAAGACTAACAGTCAACCTCAAACTGAGAATACCTGTGAATACTTGTATATGCAGGTGTTGGTTTGAAACCTACTATCTATTGAATTTTTTTCTCGTGCAGTTCGGAGTATAGGACCTAACAACGTAAAAGGTTTTAACGTATTTCTTTTTAAAAAGACTAGTCGGGTTTTTGTAAAATACATATACAAATCATTGAATTCCTTAAGGGTGTACTGAAGAGAGAATAGAAAACAATGAACAAGAGGGATTGGCCAGTTACATATCTGTAGGGAATCCAGGGATTTACATACTCTTACACTAAATTTGAAATGTCATACTAAACTTGAATTGTGAACAAAAAAGTTGAAATCTAACTTGAAAACTAACGTGAAAAAGCCTTAGCTTGAAACGTCTTATACAAAACGTGAAACATGTTTTGCATAAATAGATACTTTTTGGGCCCAAGGATGTTATGTTTGTAAGTGAAGATCATATCCATTGAACTTTTGATTTAAATCAGAAGTTTTTGTTCCATGAAAGCCCAAACTAGACTCTCTTTCTTGCTTATTGATATAACATTCTGAAATTTAAATGCCTAGTTATTGGTTTAACAAACTTAGAGCTTTGCATGCTTTATTTTTTTTTACTGGGTATCCAAACCATCATTTAGACCTTTCCTAGGCCTCACTTGAATGTAAAATTAAGGTTGTACTTGTGAGTCGTCAAACTGCTGAAGTGTTGTGGTTGAGAGGGAATTTCACTCCACTTGATGGCTTGAATAGATTACCATCTGAAACATGTAGAGCAGGGGCTGAATCAATCAGTTAATTATCACTGGATATACATGTGCAATGTCTTGTGCATCTTTTTAGTAGAAGACCATATATCCACAAGTATTTAAATGTTTAGGCATCTTTTATCATATATTGGAGAAAACTAGATTTGACTGGATATTTTCTTAATATTGTCCCCAAGCTTCCTGAATAAAATATTCATTGTATACCATTTATTTACCATATTAAATCCCTGATGATGTGGATGTTATTATTATTGTGTTGTATAATTGTGGAAGAAGTTGGCATCTCTGTTTGTCAGGATATTATCAATAATCACTCCAATTATTCTTTTTGTTCTTTAGGTCACACTGACTGTGAGGGTATTTTTAATAATCACCCCGATTATTCTTTTTGTTCATTTCGTCAATTAATTTTGTCCCACACTGCAATGCATGATCATGGATAAAGGAAACTAATTTTTGCTTCTTTCTTTCAGGTGATTGCACTTGGCCATGTGGAACGAACACCTAAAAGTGTAGCTGAGGCTGGGCCAGTTCATCTGCCATTCTGCTTCTTGTATTTGTCTAGTGTTCAAATCATAACATTATTTTTTTCTTTTTCTTATTACATTAAATATGGCCGCCAGATGCTACTGGCTTCTGCTTGCTTCTTAGATCTTTGCACTGGCATTTGAATATTGGTTGCAATTTGAACACAGCCTAAGAATGAAAGGTACATCAGATAATGTCAATAAGCATCTTGTCATGACTTGGTTTAGTTCTCCATCCATAGATTCTACATTTTGTGCTCTGGTTGGTTATGCGCTAAGCTGATTTGACGCAGGAAAATGACATCTTGATACCCTGCAAGGCTGCTACCCTCTGGTTTGGAAGGATGCTATATTTCCTTCTTTTTTTTTTTTTTTTTTTTTAAATTATATTTTATGGCATCGTATTGGATGATTAGGTTATTAAATTGTATGGCGCCGCACGGTGAAGCTGTTGGAATTTGTCAGGTTTGTTATGGACCTTTTGGTCTTTTTTCTTTTTTAAATTTTACAATTCTAATAGTAGGATGCTGGGTTTGGTTTTTTTTTCTCCGTCTTTCGAGTTCTAAA
The DNA here is from genome assembly GCA_019454045.1 of Zanthoxylum bungeanum. Lineage (NCBI taxonomy): Eukaryota > Viridiplantae > Streptophyta > Magnoliopsida > Sapindales > Rutaceae > Zanthoxylum > Zanthoxylum bungeanum. The sequence goes on along the minus strand of SKCR01055093.1, from coordinate 9,122 downwards.
TCAACTGACCGACCTGGTTTTTCGAAAGGGTAAATTTCATTAACCTAATTTCTTGGGATGGTAACAAAAACTTGACCAGTAGAAGAAGTGTAGGAGGTCAAAGTTTAAACCAACATTAATGAGAGTTCATTTTCATTTGAATAAATTTGGGTATTGTGTATGACAATGAAAGAGTTATAATTTAATTTGATGCTAAAATTATAAAAAATGTGCAGATCTTTTCATGTATGATCTCGACGCCTCCCTTTGAATGCGATTGCTATCTTCTTTACTGCGGAAACTCCGTGTCTGGCTTGTTGCTATTATTAAATGAAGGTGTTATTTATAATTTACTTTGGGGTGGCAAAATTCTCGTAAGGATGAGGTACGGTATGTTATTGATCGGGAAGATTGATAATTTTTCATACTCGTTAGTTGGATAGATCGGTATAGATATTGACATTTCTATTCAAATAGAGGTAGAATCTCTGCGTGAACGGGGACCCTTTCCAGGGGCCTGGTATTAGGGGTGAACAAAACCGGTTTCGGTTCCGATTCCGCATAGAACCGGAAAAATTCGGTTCCGCACTAAGTGGAACCGGAACCTACCCAATTAAACAGGGTACCCTATTATTTGGTTCCAATCCGGTTCCGGTCCGGTTCCGAATTACCCTATTTTAAAATATTTTAATGAAAACTACATTCCGATACGAGTACGTAGGAAAAAACAGGGACCAAATCGGAGTGCGGAAGCTCAAGAACGAAAGGTTATACAATAGCCCACTATTTTCTTTCAAAATATTTGATTATTGATATCATTAGTTATATATAGATTTTCATTATACTTATGTTGTTGGGAAAATGAAAAGATAAAAAATAAATACATATAATTTTATAGTCGAATTCTGCTGTGCTGAAATATTTTGAATTAGATTAATAAGATGATTTTTTTGTTAAAACAAAATTGTGACAAAACAAAATGGAGATTGATTATTTTTCCCTTAGTTGTGGTAGTTTTAAATTATAGCAGCTTTCTGTTTGCAATGAGCTCATTTTCTAATTTTAAGCGTCTCTGTTTAACACAAACACACATACATTCTATATATACTTGATAGAAGCACTAAAATATCGCTATATGAACTGCGACTCTTTAAAATTTGTACAATTAAATAATGAACGCCAAATGTTTAAAATTTATGTTCATATAAACCGGTTCCATGGTCCGGTTCCGACTATTTTGGAACCGGAACCTACCCGGATAAAATCGGTTCCTTCATATTTGGAACCGGAACCCGGAAAATCAGTCCGGTTCCAACCGGTTCCGGGTAGAACCGGAACCGATGCTCACCCCTACCTGGTATATTAGAGTTGGGTATCGGTAAAATTTTCGTTATCGTTATTTGAATGAATTGGGTATTGATATTGATATTCTCATATCATATTTGGTTCGTCGTCATCACTAAATTTAAATTATTAAACTTATGGTAAAATAATAAATGGATGGTGTAAAATTTAAAATATTACATTTTACTATTACAATTATGTTATAATAATATTTTATTATTAAATTTATGGTAAAATAATATTTTATTGTATTTTCGTCAAAATTTTAGTTGGCCGTTATATTTTAACATTAAGGTCTCTAAGGTCAATTAACAGGAAATTAATGAAATATTAGATATCATATACTTTTAGTAGTAAAATATTATTTAATTATAAATTTAATAATAAAATATAATATTTTAACATTCACAATACTCAATTATTATTTTGTCATAACGTAAACAACCCTAAATGAAATTAATTAAATAAAATTTACTTTGTGTGAGAAAAATAAGTATATTAGGCTTCATTACATAAAATTTACATATTATTTGAGAGAAAAATAAGAATATTAGGCCAAGGCTCTGTGCAAGTATTTTTTTAGTGGTAATTTAAATTCTATTTTCACCCATGTGAGTAGCAATGTGAGTTTTTGTTTTCGTTTTTATTCAACTTTAACATGATATTGCTTGTGGTTAGCCGAATGGATGATTGTTTTTCGTTTGGAATATGTTTATCAAAATTTCAACATCTATAATTACCAAAACTCTTCTATTTTTTCCCCATTGGTTGTAATTATAGATTTTGAAATTTTGATTATATAGTTCTTATTGAAGTATTTCTCATTTTTATTATTTTAAAAGGCCGAGCAAAACGACAAGAGAACACATATTTTAATATATAAAAAGACACAATAATATTTTATTAAAATTTATATATTTTTATTTTAATTTAGCTTTTAATTTAATAAAATCAGGGATCTTTCATTGAAAAACTATATGCCACAAATTTTCATTTATTGAAATCATATAATCCATGGTAAAAGTAGGGGCGGTTCGATTTCGGTTTGGTTAAGGGGAATCCTAATCTAACCGAACCGAAATATTACGATTCCGATTCCGGAATCGAGATTGGAACCTGTTAAAATTGGACCGGAACCGTGGCCGCCGGGTCTCGGTATAATTGTTGGTGACATTAAGTGATGCTAATGTTGATTGAATTGTGTGAGATTAATAGATGAAAATTTGCGTCAAAATTTTAAGTTGAAGTAGTTTAATAATATATATAAAATAGATTTCAAATGAAGACATACTCATTTGTATAAAGAGAGGATGTGCTAAAAAACATAAAACTCATATTTTCATGCATTGAAAACTACTTATTTCAGTGCATTAAAATCTGTTTTATTTTTATTTTTATTTTTATTTATTTATTGATAAAATCTTCACTTTTTTTTTTTTAATAATATTCTCACCAAAGATTATAGAGCTCCATCTTTTGCGGGATCTCACATTTTAGTTAAAACTAGCAGATAATTCACGTGATGTGCGACTCGTTTTATTAGAGACAAATATGATATATGTCAAATGTAAAAAATAAAATTAATTAATATGGTACTTTTAATTATACTTATCCAGACAATGCAATTTCTTTAACATTATTTCAAATTAACAAATGCACTTCTAACTTATTCTATTTTATAACTTTTTATTGATAGAGAATAAATTTCTTAGGACAAGTATAGATTGGCTAGCTTAGAAACACTTTTATAGTTAACTTGATATAACTTATAACCCTTGAACTTCTACTAATAAATAAGTGAGAGTTAACGAAGAATGTGAAAAATTAAACATTAATAATTTATTTGAAATAAATACATATTTAATTACCAAACTTTCAATCATTAATAATATAAGAAAACAAAGAGTTTGCAAGAGTTGGGAAAATAAAAGATTTGAGCTGGAATAATATGAAAAGTTGAAACATTAATAACTCATTTGAAACAATACGTATTTAATTAACATATTTTCAATAATTAATAATTTTGGAAAACGAAAAGTTTAGATGATATGAGAAAATAAAATATTAGTGGTGGAAGAATGTGAAGATGTATACATTAATAATTTATTTTAAATATTCATAATTCATTTTAAATATTAATGATTTATATGCATATATGGACAACCTCAAAGATGAAAATGCCTATGTGGACTGATCGCGATTTTATAAATCTAACACATAAGCCGTACGTATCGCTTAAGTAATACAGTGATAAAATGTCTTATATCGTACCCACATGCACTTAATATTTATCTTATTAACACCAAAATTAACTTATTTAACTTAAATTAAACTATTGATTAAGAAAATAGTTGATTGATCGAATTTAACTGAAATTAACCAAAGAACAAATAACAAACGTTGGAAAACCTATTGATAGAAGAATCTAGGGCTGCAACTTCACATAAGCATACACACAATAATTTCAGATATTTTTCATTCAATTGAGTTGTTATTACTAATTATTAACCTAGAACACTAAATTATTCACAAGTCACTTTCGACGGCCAGGTGAACATATTCAGATAAATCAATTAACTATATGCCTATGTTAATTAAATTAAAACAAATTCATTAAGATCAAGTTCTAATACTGGTCACGCATGTTCTGCATGTATATGTCTATCCTGAAGGGAAATCTATTCAAAAAATAAATCATACGCTATTATTCCAACGGCTAATCCAAATTTTCTCCGTCGAGTTCATAAGGATGTACCAAGACTATTTTATTATTGGCCAAACAAATAAAATAAACATCAAAGTATAGAGAATAATAAATAATAAATAACAAATCCAAATGAATAAAAATATACAGTTAATTAATTAAACATGTTCAGGATCCATTACAACCCTAGATTTAATGAATTGGCTACTCATAATATTCAATAGATATAAGCTAATCATTGTAACAAGCCAAGAACTCATAAAAAGATAAAGTTAGAGAGAAAATGGAAGAAAGAAACTCTCGTTTGTAGTCTTCGTAATTCAAATTCCACCGCCCGTTGAAGCACTCGTTCTTGCCTTGCTCTAATCGTTCTTCTATGCTCCAAGACTTCAAAATATGTTATGAGACTTCTTAATAGGTTTTGAGATGAACTTGTTCTTATATAGGAGGTCTGATTAGTGTTTCCTTATTAAAAATCAGATTCAGTGGAGAACTGGGCAGATTCCTCCGTGTCGAGACGTGCTAGAACAAAATTTATCCAGAATGTGCACAATTGGGCGCGAAGCGCGTCGGGACGCTCGTTCTGACTCTGAAATTACTCCCATTTGGCTCCCATTTTTTCGTTTTCATCCCTCGAGTCCAAATGGGTCTCGATATGACTTTCACTTGCAAAATACACCCAAAACACATCAAAAGCTCATACAACTCAAAGCGCTCATACAACTCAAGATAACACACAAAATATAAGTTAAAAGGGCGGGACATATCTATATATTAATAGCTCATCATGGACAGCCTAAAAATTAGGGGTGTCAATTTGGGTCAGGATTCGTTTATTTGTTCGATTCGATTCGCTTTAAAGCGAATGCGGGTTTGGAAAATTGGATTCGTTTAATAAATGGGTCAATTCGATTTGATTCGTTTATTAAACGAATCGAATCCGAATTTGAACTTGTCAATTCTTTTATTCGTTTAGAATTCATTTATTAAACGAATCATAAACGAATCGAATTCGAATCGAATTCGTTTAATATCCGTTTAATTAAATTATAAATTTATCCTTCTTTTTTTGAATATAAGTGTTTAACACTAAGGTTATTTTAGTAATTACCCATTTAACCTAAAATATTAGTATATAATAAAAACTAAACCTAAATCAGATTCTTTTCATCAAACCAAAAACAAGTAAACAACTGCCGCTGACTCTCCTCTGTCCTCTCATTCTTCTTGTTTAGAATTAGTGTGTTCTTTTTTTACCTTGCAGGCACCTCAGGAAGGTACTACTTAACTTAGAAATCCTTTGCGATTTTCCCTTTTCTTTGTGAATGTTTTAACCTGTGAGTAATTTTTTTTTTTTGGTTATCTATTTGTTGTGGCTATCTTGCAATAATGATTCTTCTTTGTGCAATCTTTTTTCTTCTCAATCTTAACAGCATTGAACTGAATGTTGTTGTCGTTGTTGTTTTTTGCTGCATAACATCGATATATGGTCAAAATTGAACAAGATTTACATGGTCTGTATGTTGATTGATGAGTTTGAAATTCTGTACAGAAAATGAAATATTCTTTCAACTTTTGATTCTATTTTTCTGCTCTATCATTGCGATAAATGAGAGGAAATTGGGTGTTTGGTTGAAGAATTGCGCATGCGTTCGAAAGAATGTGTGTTACACGGTGAATGTGATTTTGTCTTTTCAAATGTCAAGAGGCCAATTTTTCCCCCTCTGGAAATTAACCTCATCTGAAAACACTTTGTCGTTATTGGGCTCGAATTGATTGGCCTTTTCTGGTCGATTATCATTTTAAAATATTTGGGTAAATGCTATGTTACTGAGATTTTAGTGTTGTTGATATTGCTTTGGATTTGCGTTTTATGATCTTTCAAAATTATTTTGCTGGGTCATTTGGATTTTGGAGCCAATTTGCAAACATCATCATGTTAATAGCTGTAAATATTGTCTGGGGGGTCTTGGGGGGTAAGGCTATATTGTTTATAAAAGTTCCTTAACTTAATATATTGTTTAATATATTGTTTATACTTATTTACAGAAAATCGTGCATTCACCATGGATCAACTGACTGAAAATATTATGGAAATGAGCATTAACAATATTCTATCAGCAGAGAGCGGCAATAATCATAGTGATTATGTGGAAGTTTGATGGTAAAATTTATTATTTGAATTCTAAAATTTTCAAAAAAGTTTTTAAAATAAATTAACTCAATAATATAATTTATTTTATTTGCAGGATCTTTTATCATAATCACGATGATAAAGATGTTTGCCGTCAACTCGTGTTTGAGAATTCCTCGGTCAAAATATGTTTTGAAGATTTTAATTATTATTATGTAATTGATGTAATTTGAAATTTAGACCTAAATATAAGGATTTGTATTCTATCATAATGAATTTGCTAATATTTTGTATTTAATTTTATGTAAACGAATCGAATCGAATCGAATTCAGTATTCGTTTATTAAACGAATACTTAAACGAATATTGAATTCGATTCGATTCGTTTAAATTTATGTAAACGAATAAACGAATCGAATACGAATATTCGTTTATTAAACGAATCGAATTCGAATCATAATATCAGGATTCGTTTAATAAACGAATCGAATTCGAATTTAGTATATTATGATTCGAGTCGTTTAGTATTCGACACGAATTCGATTCGTTTATTTGTTTTGACACCCCTACTAAAAATGAAGTCATTTCTCAGTTTTTATATAATATATAAATGCCTGATACGTTCTTTTGGATTGCTAAATGCTCAATTGGGCTAAAATTTATGAAGCATTTAAAATTCTAGATACATTCGCATTTTAATTCAATGGTTGATATTAAAAATTAAAGTATTATTAAATGATGTCAATTCACTGTCAAAATTTTTGAAGTCAAAAATTTAAGTTAAAATAGTATACCCATAAATAAATTAAAATATTTATGCGATTATACGTGGTTCATTCTAAAGGTGGTAATTTTCATTTTTGTATTTAGTAAAATTTAAGTTATCAGAATCCACCCCGTTTCTTAATAGTGTCCAGAATCTTAAATTCTAATTTATCATCATGTTATCCATTAAAAATATATATCTTTTTATATTTTTTCTCCTGAAAAAAAAAACCCATTAAACATGATTTTTTAATATATTATCTAAAATAATTGTAGTACAAGCTGCTCAAACTTTTAACTAATTCTGATTAAAATATAAGTGAATGAAGTTTTAAAATATGACAAATATATCATGATTTTATTGAATGCAAAAAAAACAAGTCTAGATAAAATTTAATAAAATTGCTAATTAGATCTTAAATGAGTTATTGCATTGGAAACTCTAAATCTCAACCCGCATGATTATTAAACAGTCAATTCTGACTCATTACTTCATACAACTTCACATGATTATAAAAAATCAAAAAATTATTCCAACTCATCATATTAATAAAATCAATGTTTTGGACTACAAAAAAAGGCTCTGCCGTAAAGCACAAAAAAAATGAGACAGTAAGCAACCACAACATTACGGCACTTCCAATCCAACTGTGAATTTTTCTAATGGAAATAAAAAAATAAAATAAAGAAGTTTAGAAAAGCTAAGAGATAGAGACATGGAAGCAGCTGCTGTTGCCTGTTGAATCTTCTGGGGAGTTCTTGATTCCGGCCATTTCCTTCCCCCCTTGAGCCACTTCACCTGAAAAATAAATAAAGGAAATTTTAATCTCTGTCCAACATGGGAAACTCAGTGGTTATGGAAATTAAAAAACAATCAAAATTCTTTCAATTAGAACTCTGGAAATAAAAAAATAATAATAATATAAAGATAAAATTGTGTAGATCCTTCTTGTAACGGGACCTGGGTACAATCTAACCAAAAGCTCCCTTCAATCCAATAAGTGGACAAAGCAAAGCGGAAGCAGTTGCTCTCACACCATGCATCTAGCTTCTCTGAAAAAAATAGAGTAAATACTTCGTAGATCTTGCTTGTAACGGGAGCCTAAATACGACTTAAACAAGAGCTCCCTTCAATCCAATAAGTGGCCAAAGCAAGGCAGAAAGAGTTGCCCCGCACCATACACCTAGCCTCTCTGTAAAAAAAAAAGAATAGAGGAAAAATTACGAAGATCCTATTTATAATGGGAGTCTAAGTACGACCTAACTAGGAGCTCCCTTCAGTCCAATAAGTGGACAAAGCAAAACGGAAGGAGTTGCTCCCACGCCATGCACCTGGATAAACTCAACACTCGATTAGTTGCATGTCTCCCTGCTGGGAATCCAGCGAAAAATGTTGAGCATAACCTGGTGCATGAGATGGCAGCTCTTGCCGCTTCTCGGCCCTCAGTATTGGCCTGAAAGGAGCTCCTTAATTAATTATAATTTTATCTCCAAAGCTTTCTCTCCCAAAATATAGTGTATATATATTTGCTCTATGTATCTTCTGTCTCCCAAGTTTTCGGGAGATAATAGGAAGGCTAGCTTTGGCATGTCTTGTTCCCCTCACTCCTTGCTTCCTTAAATACAAACTACTTCTCACTCTGTCCAAAAAAAAAAAAAAAAATACAACTTTCTCACTTTCGTGAGTGAGTTTTATAAACAATGATGCTAGTATACTTGGTCACTGTTCAGTTTTAGAATCGAATCGAACCCTAGAATCGTAGAATCGGACCGAATCGGAAATCAGTTCGATCCTTTATTTTTTGGGGAAAAAAAGAAAAAAAATTAGTTTGGTTCCGGTTCCGAACCGAACCGGAATTAGACAGAACCTTAAGGTTACGATTCCAAATTATGCAGAATCGTAACCGATTCGAAATAAATTCTGATTTTAGAACCGGAACCGAATGGAATCGTAATCTTACGGTTCCATCTGGTTCGGTTTCGATTTCGAACTGGAATAGTGGCCGAATCTAGATATTAGTTGTATTTTATGAACACTCTCCCAAATATTTATCCTTTTGTGTTTAAAATAACAAAATTTTAAAAAAAGAATCTTTAGAAATATTTTAATATTTTGGATACAAAATACGAAAATTCAACGTAGATGAAGTACTACGGAGTGCAACTAATATTTTTCTTTATTATAAAAGTTGGTGT